>QEOT01007667.1:83491-130732 GCA_003123785.1 Pterocarya stenoptera
TTTTGTTTTCATTCCTTCGCCATGCATCAAAATGTACAAATCTCAGATCTCATAATAATGAGATACGTTTACATCTGACATCTCTGAGTTTTTTGACATTCATAAGCAAGTATCAAGAACAAATGTAATGGACCAAAACAAGAGTACTATGTAAATTAACTCACACTCTCTCTTTGTTATGATGAGGAAGAACTCATCTGTATAAATCTTTGAGCCTCCTCATCGCGACCAAAACGGGTAAGAAGTCCAATGATTACAGAATAATGTTCTTCCGATGCCTTAATTTTATACCTATGCTGCATTAAATTAAATATCTGGCAAGCCTCGTCAACCAGTCCAGCTTGATCACAAATAGACAGAACCACTCTGAAAGTGAAATCGTTTGGAGTAGAACCGCCCGATCTCATCTCATCAAAAAGATCCATTGCATCTTGAAACCGATTATTATATGCATATGCCTCTATGATTGCAGTCCATGTCATGGAACCCTTAACAGGGATTGTATCGAAAGCCAACTTTGCGCGATCGACTTCTCCACAACAGCCATACATTTTCACAACTGCAGCCAAAACAAAATGGATAGACTCAAAGTTCTTCTTTACAACTTGCCCATGAGCCTCCTTTCCAAGCTTCAACGTTTTTGCTTCCCCGCAAACACTTAAGATCCTTGCCATTGTAACTGAATCTGGCCTGTGCTTTGACAACTGCATTGATCGAAACACACCAAGGGATTCGTTTAGATACCCATGTTCTTTGTATGTATCAATCATGGCTGTCCACAAGATCACGTTCCTCCGTTCCATGCCATCAAACAATTTTGCAGAATATTCCAAGATACCACACTTCGAGTACATTACCATCAAAGAAGAAACAATAGACACATTAGGTAGGAACCAATTCTTCAGAGCAAAAGCATGAACCTCCTTCCCTTGTTTCAGAGCCCTCAACTCTGCACAAATTGGAAGAACAGTGGCAATCGTCACAACATCAGGCCTAAACCCTTCCTGCTGCATCCAAACTATTGATCTCATAGCCTGCTCAAGCCTCCCATTTGCAGCATAACCTGACATTAAAGCGGTCCAACAAATAGTATTCCTCTCAGTTGAGCCATAAAAGACCCGTCTCCCTGACCCCACATCCCCACACTTGCAATACATGTCAATCAAGGCAGACTGAAGGAATATCTGCCTTGAGTAACTCTTCGTCTTCACAACATAAGCATGAGCCTCGCAGCCAAGTTTATGCGCTCGAACTTCTCCAATAGCAGGAAGTATTGTAGTCAGTATAACCGAATTTGGCTTTATCCCTTCATTTACCATTCTTCTCACATACTCCAAAGCTTCCCTCTGCAGTCGATTGTGCGTGAAACCTGCGACCATCGCTCCCCACACCACAACATCTCTCTCATAAATTTCTTGAAAGACGCGACAGGCAAGCTTAATCTTTCCACATTTGAAGTACATATCAATCAAACTCGTCTGAAGAACTGAACTACCAACAAGACCATTCTTTATCAAAAGTGCGTGAGTCTTTAAACCCTGCCATAGCGCAGACGCACCTGCAAAGCTCTTGATGACACTAGAGAAAGTATAAACATTCAATCCGACCCCCAATTCCCTCATTTGTGTATAAGTTGAAAGCACGTCACCATAACGCCGCTTACCCGATATCACAGTGCCTCTAAGCAATGCATTCCACGAATAAACATTATTACTAGAACATTCATCAAACAGCCGTTGTGCATCATCGACTGAGCCGCAGGCCATGTACATGTTCACGAGTTTTGTACGTAAAAACTCATTGTTTTCAAGTCCGTTTATCCGTATATACCTGTGGACCTGTTTCCCTTCGGCTAAGGATCTGGTTCGAACACATGAGGCAATGAGAGAGGAAAAGGTGGTGGGGTTAACTGGGATGCCTTCTTGGTCCAAATAGTCCAAGATGGTGAGGGCTTTTTCGAGCTTGTTTTTCCAGGCGAACCTTTGAATGTCCTTGTAAATGGCATGTGGGTTTTTGGTGTGGAGAGGCAGGGAATCTGGGAACCCATCTTCTGTGGCAAATGGCTGAGGTCGTTTTCTGGCGGGAAAGCGGGATGATCTTTTGTTGTAGCGGTGGTGGGGGCGGGTGCTTGGTCGTCGTGGTTTATGAGTATGGGTTGGTGGGGATTTTCTCGAGGCTCTGGTTTTGAAGTAGTGGTGGCTATCGTTGTTGTAGTTAGTGAAAGGATTTGGGCGAAAGGTGTGAAGGTTGAGAGGTAAAGTGCATGAAATTGTGCCTTCCATTGGCTGCGTCTTTCGAAATGAGCAATTGCTAGCAACTTGAAGTTAACAAGACAGAAGGAAACGGGAATTGCTGTCGAGTCTATATACCATATTATATATACCATACTCAGTATCCGTTAAGCGTACCAATCCATACTCATATACCAATCCTTTTTTTTTTTTTAGTGGGGAGTATTTGTTATATGCTCTTTGCTTTCTCTGCTGTATTAATCCCCCGAGGACTGAGTTCTAAGCTCTGACGATTTTTTCTTCCCCATTATGCATGATAAGATTGGACTGCCCAAATTTAAAATTGATTCTCGAGGTGGGAAAATGTCAAGAATTTTTTTTTTTAATTATCGCCATCTGTTTCTCTATGGACTAGCTAGCTCGCAGATTCAACCAAAATTGCTAAGCTCAAACGAATTGCCCAAGCTATATTGGGACTCAACCGCTTTGAAATTAGAATCAAGGAGATGTTAGGCATGCACGTCTTACTCCTAGATGAAGCTCGCTTAATATAGACACGAATAAATTAGGCTGAAATTGATATGTAATCCACTTATGAACACCACGGCGATAAAATATCAACATGGCCCAAAGAAAGCAACAAGAACTTGAAATCTGTACTCGAGTATGTTCTTGAGAATTGAAATGTGAATTTTTCATAGTCAATTTTATTGTATTATGATTGTAGTATCAGTATTCCTCACTCATGAAGGGATAGAGAAAAATAAACAAGACAATAAAAGCAAGTCAGATTGGAATGCTATAAAAGTACAAGCTTCTGAACTAATGAACTCAAATCTGCTTCAAAACTTGAAAAGAAAAAGTAATAAATCTCATTGTTGATATGTTAGCAGTGCTTTGTCTACTACAAATTCCATTGTTGATCTTACTCAATGATTTCTTCTTCTGAACCAAAATCCTCACTAGCAACATAACCAGCATCTTTCATTAGCTCGGTCAATCCATCCAACAAAGTGTAAATCTCTTGTGCATAGGGGTTTGATGTGTCCCCCACCCCAAAGGGAGAAAACCCCATGCCCACATCAACCCAAGCACAGCCCGGGGCCTTCTTCACACCCAAGTCCCTCATGGAAGTCCTAACCTTTGCTAGATTGTTCCAACAACCAGCAGCAGCATACATATTAGCAATCAAGACATAGTAACCTGAATTCTTAGGCCTCATTTCTAACAGTTTCTGAGCTGCCCACTCCCCTATATCAGTATTTCCATGAATCCGACAGGCACCTAATAGAGTAGCCCACATGGCAGGGGTTGGCTTGTAAGGCATTGTGGTAATAATCTCTTTTGCTTTGTTCAACAAACCAGCCCTGCCAAAGAGGTCAACCATGCATGAATAATGCTCCAAACGAGGGCTTATACCGTATACAGTTGGCATCTTTTCAAAAATCCTTTGGCCTTGTACTACAAGACCGGAATGACTACAAGCTGATAGAATTGCAACCATGGTTATATGGTCTGGTTTGGTCCTGGAACCTTTCATCTCTTCAAATACTTTTAGTGCAGCTTGTCCCTCTCCCTGCATTCCATATCCAGCAATCAAGGAAGTATAAGTCACCTCATCCCTTTCACTCAATGCATCAAACACTCTTTTAGCTTCTATAACTTTGCCAGATCTTGCATACATGTCTACAAGAGCATTCCACAATAACAAATAGCCCTTAAACCCTTCACGCTTGGTCATGTAGCAGTGGAACTCCTTCCCATGTTGCAGATTTGCCACTCGAGCACATAGGGGAAGAATACTTGCAATTGTCACATAATTTGGTTCAATTCTGGAAAGCAACATCTCTCTGAAAAGGAACAATGCTTCCTCGGATTGATCCATGTGGCTATAGCCAGAAAGCATTGAGTTCCAAGTAATTAAACTCTTATTTTCTATCAATCTAAACAGAATATAGGCATGCCTAAGGTCTTTGCATCTAGAATACATAGTAATTAATGCATTCTTTACATTATCAAACCCATCACTACAGCTACGAATTGCAGAACCATGCATTTCTTTTCCCAATTTAATGACCCCGATATGGGAACATGCACCCAAACCAATAATTATAGCCACAGAATCCAAATGAATGCCAAAAGCTCTCATCTGAGAAAGCAAGTCAAGTGCTCCCTTAAAATTGCCCGACCGCAAGCAACCACTGGCTATTGTATTCCAAATTATGATATTAACTTCAATGCCCGTCATTCTCATATTTTCAAAAAGCTCAAACGCTTTCCCCCACATTCCCCTAGAGGCATAAGCAGAGATCATAGTGTTCCAAGAAACTTCATCCTTTTCTGGCATTTTGTCAAACAAGCTACGAGCAACATCAATTTCCCCAAACCTTCCATACATGGAGACCAAGGCGTTGTGTACAAATAAGTTCCACTCAACAGAGTTAGAATTAATAATGTTATGAACCTCCCTTCCAAAACCCAAATCCAATTTTTCACCACAAGCCTTGAGAACAGATGGATAAGTAAAATTATCCGGTCTGATCCCCTTGTCCACCATCTGTTTAAAGGCAGAGAGAGCCTCCCCAAAAAGTTCATTTCTAACATAAGAAGAGATGAGCAGATTCCAAGGCAAAGGGTGGAATATTCCTGAATTCTGAGTAATAATTGAGGCCTCAACTAGGAGGTTAAAGCTTGAGTAAAAAGTGACAAGTTTGGGCACCAAAACCGGGTGTTGTTCAAGACCCAAGGAGATAATCTGGGCATGAAGCTGTTTACCTTGTGGGAATGATTTAAGGTTGGTGCAACACAGAAGAAGAGAAGAAATTGGATGTAAGATAAGGTCATAAGACGCCAAAGAAGAGGCATGTAGTTGGATGAGAGAGAAGGTTTTGAATGCTTTTGACAAATGACCTTGGTTTGCAAAGTCCTTGATACACGTAAAAAGGGAATTAATCATAGATTCATTGCTGCTTGTGTTTGTTTCAAGGACAGAATCATTGGATGGGCATAGCATGGATGGCTTATCACATTGTTTTATACCTTGTTTCCATTTTCTAGGAATGAATTTTTGGAATTGAGATATAGAGAGTCCTCTTAAGATAAACAGAGTTGAAGAAGATGGCATACACTACATGTGTTGTATGTGATAACATGGTCAGTGAGAACAGACCGCATCGCTTCACCCACATTTGCAACATGTGGCTTGAGAAAATTGGCTGCCGAGTGACTCAATTTTTGCTGGCCAAGATCAAGGATTAGTTTGTGCAAATATGGACGAAAGGGAATGCTTTCCCTGCAAAATAAGAGCTTGCGTAAGCAATGAATTGACAGTGTCAAAGAAAGCACTCTGCTCTCTACCATGCATGCTCAAAATATTCTTCACTTAGTTGAGACCCTGTAGATTTATTCCTCCCTCCCCCCTTATTCTTATATCAACGATAACGAAATACTTCTGAACCGAGTAACCCATATAACATTTGAATTTCAACCAATAAAGAGAGAACCAAAAGAAAATCACTCGCAAGAATATAATATATGTGTATTAAAATCAGGATTTTACTTTTTCCCCCTTGTTTGACACATTTTCTCAGCAACCAAACAGGCAAAGTAGGAAAAACAAACTTCAGAAACAACAGAAAACGACAGCCTCTGAGCTTAGTTTTGCCAACATTCTCGCCCAGTTCTGTGGGAGTATTCATAAGGCAAGCAAATGCGAGGCGCAAAAAAAAAAAAAAAAAAAGAATAAGAAGAAGAAGAAGAACAACAACAACAACAACAAAGATTAAAATTTCCTGTTTATCTTTCTTTGGTTCAAAACTTCTCGGCCACCAAAGTGTGCATTAGGTACAAGAGTGTTGAGCACAAAGAAAGTATTAACAAGAAGTGTACTCACAAAAGCCCATGCGTTCCTCCGAAGAGGCAAACTTCATCACATTATTCTCTCGGTATCTTTCTTCAATTTTCCAGTGCTTTCTTGGCAACTGAACACAATTCTATACTGCGAGTTTTCTCGGCTAAAGGTCGTGAATGATTTATGAGTTTTTTTTTTGCTTTTTGTGAAAAAATATAATCAGGGAGCTCAGTGGCTCACTAGAGGTTCCTGCAAACGGGTCGCATTCAATTTTATAGATCCAAATGCAATTGGCAAATTGGCAGGTTTCCAGAGTTCAAACCCAACCCGCCAAACCGTATTTGTGAGGGTGGTAGTGGTACGGTACAACATGTTTGATTGATTTTATCTTGATTAGTAATTTACAAATTAGAATATTTTTTAGATTTACATTAAAAATAATCCAATATGAACATCCACAAATAACATATACCAAATAACAAAAAAACAAAGCTTTACCGATAGAAGACAACATAGAACAAGTCAAGACACTACCAAAAATAATTAAAAAGTGTAACTGTCCTTATTCAAGCAATGCATGCTTAATGTGTATATTTTCTATTTTGGAATTTTCTCTTCTTTGATCCAGGGTATCTAATCGAGATGTTGGGAATTAAAATGCAAGAGATATTGAAATGCACTAAAAGAGAAGATAATTATCTAGGGGGAAGACTTCAAATTATAGGAGAGAGAGAAGGTTAACGGAACCTATCATCAAATGTCTTGTGGTTTGATATGCACTAAAGCCATTTTTCTCATTTATGTAGAAGCTATTAAGGGATGAGGCCAAATTAAATAAGTGAGTGTTACTTTTCTTGGAAAAATGGGTGACTTTTGCATCAGTTCTACCCGTATGCCGGCATTGCTATTTGTATCCACAATTACAAATGTCCAAGAGGTAACACGTATTGAGGAATGCTATGCATCAGCCACTATTCACTATCCCACACCCCACACCCTATGAAAAACACCTCCACATCCTATTATCTACATTCAAGAGAAAAAGTTGTCCAAAAGATAGTAATTTTTCTACCCGGTTATGAACCGAGAGGTCTTTTATAAACGTGGGACTTTGAGCTCTTTCTCTGATAAATGCTTTTGAATTGTGGTCAATATGAGCCAGCATAACTATGTGCCAGATTCAAAGACAGATAGAGAGTGAGCGAGAAAGGAAGATGGTTCTACATTTTAACAAATAGTTAGTGTGCATATCCAAAGCAGAACCAAACAAACCACATGAATAAAAGAAAATGGCATTTCGCATCTACAGTGTTTTGTGTTTCAAAACTGGGTGTTATGAGCTACCATAACTATGCGCCAAATTCGAAGCCAGAGAGTTAAAAAGAGAAAGGGAAATGGTTCGGACATTTTAACAAATATGCGGTTCGCATATCAAACCAGAGCCAAACAACCAATTGAGCTAAACAAACCAACAAGAAAAATAGAAAATTGCATTTGGTGTCTGCAGTGCTCTGTGTTTCAAAAAAATGGGTTATTTTAGTTTTTTTTTTTTTCTTTTGCCGTGTAAAAAGTCCCCTCGAAACTTCATGTGCTAGGTTTCCTGCAATTTATCCATTGATTATATATCCAGTCGGTTGGAAACAAATTGGTTTGGGAACATTTCTCATACTGTGATATACGAATGTAAAAGAAAAGAACCCCAAAGAGTCCAAGAACTTACCTTGAAACTTAACGTTGCTGACAGAGTCTGAGACAGTGTGGTTGTGATTGAAACACAGAGTGAGAATGCGAGAGAGAGAGAGGCCGAGAGAGACGTTCAGAATTTTTTAGAGAAAAACGGTGCTGAAAGTTTGTATATGCCGATTATAAACTTCGGCCCGATCAACGTTCGCGGTTCAAATAGCAAGGAGGAATAAATGTTTATGAAATTGAGAGATGAGATGATTTTAAATAAAAGTTAAAAGTTGAATAAAATATTATTATTAATTTGAGATTTAAAAATTTTAAATTATTTATTATATTTTATGTAAAAATTTGATAAAATTATAATAATGAGATGAAATGAAACCGTTTATATATCCAAACGGATCTATATTTGTTTGTAACCCCCCGTTTACATTAAATCTGTTTGTAACACCCGTTTACATTCGGATCATACGCCACTCTACAACTTCAGCCGTTCAGACACAAACACACACACCCCTTCACGTAGTTACGTAAAATACATGGGAAAGCTCGAAATACATGTTGTGTATATAAAAGCTGTCCTTAATGAGCATTCTACATACACTAATTAGACCCAGAAATATATATAAGTCTAGTACTGCTACTTAGGTCCGACCAACACCAACAAAATACAATACTAGCTAGTGTTCCTTAAGAGACGCTTGGCATTGGGCTAGCTCTGCTCACATTCTCGTATACATAATATATAAATATTGGCCGCAAAAAGTTCAGTTTCAAACTCGTAGGCTCGTAGCCATATATCGCAGACAAACTAAGCACAAGCCCAAAAGGAGAGACAAAACTGTGGATGGAGATGTGTAAGAAGTCCCCAAAAATTCTTAATTAGGTGACCACCACGGCCGGAGCGGTAGTAAATTGCAAGCATGATTCATGAGTATTCGCTTGCCTGAGCATTAATGATGATGAAATTAGGTGATCACTGCTCAAGGATTTCTCAAAGCTGGGCTGCCTCTGTTCACTAGAACCTGACCATTTCATCTGCATGAAGCTTCTCTTACGCCACGGTCCCATGTGTATTTTCTTTTCCCTCATCGACTTCTTGGCCGCATCACACACAACATGAACAATGGCATTCAGGTGGTCGGGTTTCCCTATGTAGTACTCTGGCAATTGGCTCACAAGTTTGTGGTACTCTTCACAAGCTTTGGCAATCTTGAATTGGTCCCGGAACTCCAATTCCATCAGGAATGTCATGTGTTTCTTTCGAGACGGGGTGCTTGCTACTACTTCAATATACTCATGTGTCCCTAAGAAACAAGACAAAAGGAAGAAGAGGGAAAATATTCAGTAACAAGAGAAAATCTTCCAGTAATCCATCTGTCAAATGTCTCATCTTGATAAGTTTGCCAATGGCTAGAATTATTATTACAGTCCTATGCATGTCAAATATAAAAACCACCAAAGTATACTCCATTAACATGATGCTTTGCTAAAGTTTGGGTAGCTTTGCAATCATTTGAGCAGAGAATAATATATAAATATATATCTGCAAAAGAGAGGTTTTAATTTACCTCCCGGATGCTTTCTAGTGTGTCTCCATTTAGAGGTGCAGAGAGTGGCCCTGAATCCTTTCTCACAAAGCAAGTTGACAACGGCTCGTCGCAAACAATGGGTGCAACCATTAACACTTGGCTTGGAGCACTTGCAGAAATCCGCCTCCTTCACTACCGCTAATGTTTGGCTAATCTCTCGCCGCAACTTTGGTACTGTTAAGTTATAGTGATCTAAAATTTCCTGGAAAAAGAATCATAGAGAAACCATTTTAGCCTAACCAACAACCTATTTCGCAGTAAGAAATTGAAAAGTTATTTATTTTCACTCGTCTACGAAGTATTTGCTGTCACACCAATAAACATTGAGAAATTGATGATTGAGGCCCATACAGAAACCGTTTCATCTCATTTCATCATTACAACTTTATAAAATTTTCACACAAAATATAATAAACAATTCAATTTTTTTAATTCTCAAAACAATAATAATATTAAAAAATAATATTCTAACAATATTTTATTCAATTTTCATCTAAAATCATCTCATCTGAGCTCACTATCCAACGGGATGAAAGAATGATGAATAGTAATTTTCTTTATTGATGCTTAGAATGATTAAAGTTATTTCCTATTAATAATTATCATGTAAAGAAATATTCTTAACTTTTACATTCGTACATATATATTATACCAGTTATATTAAATACTAATATCCCAAACCTCTTTCATGGAAAATGAACCGACTAGGCACTGACCTTTAATTTTTGTTTGGACACTAAGATCTTTTTTTCTTAATATCTGATCATTTTCTTTGTTTTTTAGCGTTTTGTTGTCGTGTTTTGATGTTGCAAATGATCTACTAGTTGTATGCGTGGCTGATCAAAACAACATTGTTAAGATTTGTGGTCTAAAGGGGAGTTGCCAAATAGCTTTAGAATTCTGTGGGGGTACCGAAAGATAGCACAGAGAAAAAGATCTCCATCCAAGTGGCTCTAAAACCAGACACCTGTCATGACTCATGAATATGACCAAAAGCTTTCATTGTCACGGACAAAAGTATAACTTTATGTTGATGCCAGATTCATAAGCACAAGCATGCAAATTACTCCAGACACTTAATTAGCTCAGATATTTCACAATACGATCGAAATAACGAATTCCTTAAAACATTTATCAAATGGTAATTAAAAATAGCAAAATTAAGTCAAACAGGTTAAATCCTAATCAAACTGGGAATACCCGCACGTCCTGAGAAAATCAGACAACATAGGATTTAATTGTGGGAATGAAAGAAAAACATGTCCGAATCTTACAAGAATATTCTTCATTACGATATTATGATCATAAAGCTTGGATTCTAGTTTCTTTTCCACCGTTATGCATTAATTCTCTATATAGCAAGAATTAGAACGTTGTTCTCTGATTTCTTTTGGGCTAATTGTTGCAAAGATTAATTAGCCTATAAATTAATAAGTAAGAATATATTTATTTCCTTAAACCGTACAATTCCGGAGTAGTTAATATATGAATGAATATATATATATATATGTTTATCCTTACCTGAAGCAAGGCTTCTTGTGATTCCCAGTACAAGGTCCTCTCAACCGGATCAGTGTTATCGGAGTTGTTTTCTTCCGGTTCGCCATCCAAAGACCGGTCCGAGTCGCCGGTACTATCTTCGTCTAGGAACACAGAAACTTTCTCTTCGAGGCTGTAAATATTTTCTCCAAGAACCTTCTCTTCGTGAAGAATACCCATCTTCTTGAAAGCCAGGAAGACAGACAAAAAATGAAAGAAAAACGGAGAGGGAGGGAGGGAGGGAGGAAGAAAAGGCTCTTGCGTGATGAGATAGCATGGAGGTGCTTCTGCGGGGGACTATTTTATAGTGTTTAATTGCCACGTCATAAACAATAAAATAAATGCGAGAATATTCCATTTTCAACGTTAATTGCGATTATTTTTTTATGAAGAGATTGGAAATAGTTTTGAGGGTTTTGGACAAGAGAAATATTATTACTATCTTTTTAATTTGTTTGGACAGTATTTGAGAAAAATCCTAAAATTTGCTTAATCTAGAAGCCTATAATTGTGCCGTGTCACACATCTCAAATGATGTTTTTAGGGAGTAAATTGGCTCTATTTTGGAACTAAAAGGAAGTACATATAATTATGTTAGAGAAATGCTATATACAATTATGGAATGCATAAGTACCAGATAATCGTTTTGAAAAAAAATAGGGTTTATTATTAAAAAAAAAAAAATTCATGTAGACTATCATATATTTATTTACTTTTTAAAAAAACATTACATAATATTTAAACATTCAAAATATCATTTTTGTTATGTTAACAATCCTCTCTGGATTTTGAGGCAAAGTACTAATGGGCTTTGTTTTTTTTCCCTTTTTTCTAGAGCCAAGATACAAAATAATTTTACATGAATTGTTTAAAAAAAAAAACCGAAATAAGTGAAAACATTGGGTATGTTTCTTCATTTGCGACTTGATTAAATGGGAGAAAAATAAATCCAAAATAGTAAAATCTGGTATATATCAAGTTATTTAATTAGCTATGGTTTCTCCCCGGCTAAAGCCTTAATTACACTGTATTTACAATGTCTTCAAAACTCAAAATGAATAAATAAAACTTACAGCGTCATTTTCTAATTAGAAAATAAAATATATCGGTTATCAATTATAAATATATATAATGTATCGTATCATTATCACATCACGATCATCATAAATATGTATTATTATTATTTTTTCAATTACAATTTACTTGTATTGCTTTGATTTGTATGAATTTGAAAGCACTGATCATGAGAATCTAACCTGCCTTTAAATTACATATATAAAATATATGTTGTGAATGATACTAAATATAAGTGATCAAGACAAATAATAGGCACTTAATAATAAAAGTTGGTCATGTTGTGCATTAAAGTCCAGCTTTTTATCTAATTTTAATTGGACTCTCATTAGCCTTGGGATGGAGCCTCAGACATCGAGTTTACCTATTTTGGTCATATTAGGTAAATTAGGCTGGTTGGATTGGATTGCCATATCTAAACGACCTTCAAATTTATCTACAAAAGGTGAAGTTTTCTTCAACCTATATTACAGGAAAATAACCTTAAAAGTATCGAGGCTTCGAAAAGCCAACAGCAATGTAGGAGTGATGGATACGTAAAAGATCTATATTTTTTGTAAGGTTATTATCAACAAAAAATCTTCACAACTTCTTATTATTCACCCACATTCCACATTCTATATTTTTTTTATTTTTTTTCTTTTATCAAATATTTTTTATATGAATATTGAATAAAAAATTTGAAATAGTTTTAAAAGAATAAAATAAAATAAAAATTTAAAAATATTAAAAATTTAAAAAAATGTGAAGTATGGAGTGTGGTGAAGGTTGTGTAGCAAAACCCTATTATCAATTGTGAAACGTGTCAAAGATGGGAGTAGAGTTGTACAAGTTTGGTCTAGAAATAGACAAAGAGCCGTGCTAATCTCTCGCCGCACGATAATGGCACCCGACAAGACGAATTATGAATCACGCCATATTCATAGAAGTTTAAACCCATAATCATCACCTATTTATACGAGTCATTTTCACAACAAGCCAGCTCTTCTAATATTTTCTAAATTAATTCAACCAGACTTGTTTTTTTAAATGTGACCTTATAATATAATTTAAATCAAGCCAATTCTCCAAGGAAAAAATGGTTCATTTGTGTCCAATTTCATGTAATTAATAGAATAAGATTTGCGATAGACACAAAGAGATTATACAAAAGTAAGTTTACAAACTAATATGGTTTCATAAGATTCATTAAATGCTATGCCATGTTAGCAATCTACCTAATCAGAGAGGTGTAAGTTTAAACCGAAAAATTGAACTAGACCGTACCGGGCCGGTTGGTCTTGTTTTGAACCAGTTCGGGACCGGTTCCTATTATGAAAACCGGCTGAACCTGATCTGGTCTCATCTCCATAATTTCCGGGACCAGACAGGACCGGTTGGGAAATATATATATAAATTAATTTTATATATTATACAAAATATTTTTTATATATGAAATTTTTATATACAATATATATAATTATATATCATATATGAAATAATTTCATATTATAATTTATAAATTATAATATAAAATGTAAATCTTAAATATGAACATTTGTAATTTGTTTGATCATATGTTATTAATATAATTATATATAAGATAATGTTATTATAATTTATAAAATAAAAGTTTAATCTTAAAGATGAAAAATTTAATTGATCATATGCTTTAAACATAAAATATATATATATTAAATTATTAATAACATTTTATCACAAGAAGTAACACTTTATTATATGTTTTTTACATTTTAAAAAAATTGAAAAATCGGACCAGACCGAAAACCTGTAAAGCTGAAGATACTGGTTTAGGAGGGTAACCATGGGGAATCGATTTCGAAAAATACAAAACCAGTACATACCAGTTCGGTCCTGAATTTTGTCTAAAATCGGACCGGACTGAACCGGTTACACACTTAGCTCTAATTTTTATTCTTCCGCGTGGGCATGCCATATTAGTAGCCATATTTGTAGATTGTCATGTTAGCAATCTATTAAAGCAGAGCAATGCTCTGATCTTTATTCTTCTGCTCAGGTATGCCATGTCAGCAGCCATGTTTGTAGATTGCCAAGTTATCAATCTACTAAAGCAGAGCAGTGCTCTGATCTTTATTCTTCCATGACATCCTGTCAAGTTAACAATCTTCCATATCGTCCTGTCAATTCAGCAGTAGTTTTTACACGACGTCCTGCCAAGTCAGCAGTCTTCTATGACGTTTTGCCAAGTCAGCAATTGTCCACATCAAAACTGTTGACCTTTGACTTTGACCTATAACTCAATTTCATTATTTGGTTAACAACCTCAAGATGGTTTCTCATCCACCTTGAGTTTGAGGGGGTTTGAAGGGGGCTGTTCATGTATATGTGATTGTATGAATAGTATGTTCCACATTGATGAAGTGAATACATTGTAGTAGTTTGGCCTCCTATATAAAAGCCATTTTGTAACTTGCACAATGATGAATAGAATCCAATTCTAACAAAGAGTAATGATGTACTCTATACTCTCATCTTATTTCCATCTCACTATATAAGATATGTCATATTTTTCATCATTAAATGATAAAAAGTATCTAATAATAATAAATGTGTTATATCTTACATAGTATGATGAGAGTGGAGTAGTAGTGTGTATAGACTTTTACTACTTTTAAAATTACTATATATATATATATATATTTGCGTACCCTTAATATATTATAACTCACTCGGTTCGAGTCAACACACGACTCATAGTCCATTGTGAAAGAGCACTAGAGAGAAAAAACTGAATTTTGAAGAAACACTTTTCTTCATCTAGCATCATTACTTAGTCATCGCAAAGTAATTGGCACGTGTTTTTTTAACTTAATTAATACTTTCATATGTTTCACGTGCTTTCACTCCTTGACTCTAAAAAGGGAGTCTCTCGCTAATTGCGTTCGCATTGGTGTCCACGAAACACTTTCATTGGATAACTCTATGAGACTATGAGTAGTGGTCTCTTATTTTCATCAAGGCATTGAAAATCAAAGAGAATATTAGTAATGCTTGCTGCATCTATCGTTTCCCACTATGGAATGATGTCTTCAATATACTATTAATATGGAATGATGTCTTCTACTATTAATCCCCAAGTAAATAGACATTCAAAGAAAATTAATATAAAATTAGTAATGTTAGATATAATAAAAAACATGTAAGAGCTGAGCCGCACATTTTAATTGAAAAAGAGAAAAAATTATTATTAAAAAAATAAATCTTTTATATTTAAATACGTAACGTTCGCACGTTCTATAAGTATTTATTTTAAAGCACTTTTCTTGGTGAAGTCGAAAGTGGAACGGATATATCATTTCCTACTGAAAAAAAATGAGAAAAAAAAAATTAGCGTCAAATCAGCATTTAGCATAAAGAGCCCTGCTATGCATCAGCCACTGTTCATGGCTGATGCATAGCACACTAACATATTTCTCATCAGTTTTTTTTTATAGTCGTTGATTTGAATTTATGTAAGTGATTTAGATGATGACACATAGAGTGTGTGCTGGCTGCTCCCCAACAATGGACTGATGCAAAGATTAATTCTAGCATAAAAGGCTTAAAAGCTAGAACTGTCACAGCTAAAGCCAAAAAGAGGGTAATGTTTTCGTTTAACTGATAAATGCAGTGATGGAAGACAGTCTAGGCTGTTTCCTGCCTGGGAACAAATAATCTTGGATACGATTGTTTATGATAAACGAAAGCATACTTATCCAAGCTTTTGGAGCTTTACCAGGTGTGATGGAGCTGCTTTCTTATCCGAAAATGAAATCCAATATAATTTCTTTAAGACATAAAGGCATATTGATCAATGACATGCAGCACTACTGACCTATGGAGAGCAGGGTAAGGTTATCCTATCTAGGAATTAGATGGAAACCCCATCGAAGCGTGATCTAGACCATTGGGGCCGGGAAAAAAAAATGTAGGTGCACTATATATTTTATGTATATATACTGATTTCATTTGTGTAAGATAATGATAGAGCTACCGAATTTTCGTCCACATGATATTTTGTACTGAATTTTTAAAAATATTTTTTACTTAATCAGGAAATATTTTTTTAATCAGTTAATAAATTTTATTTTTAAAGAAAAAAAATTTACACCATTCGAGAGGAATCTTATGTGTGGGAGTAGCACAGCTCTTTGTGGAATGTCATAAGGGACGTACTGGTAAGGATAAGAGCGGGGCCAAACTGGCAAGGGCACTATAATAACATTCTAATGTATGCCCCTTTTTTTTTTTTTTTTTTAAGGAAATAGATATCATTTCATTCATGAAATCGAAAGTACAGTTGTGACGGGTCAATACAAAGAAAAAACTTAGATTAAACGACCAACTACTCATTTATGGGAAGCTTCGCTGCACACAAGCTTTTTTACGATGGACATTGTTTTAACTTCTAGAAACTCTTTACTGACAAAACTGGTTTGTCTAAAAGTATCACTCTCTGTGAAAAAAAAAAAAACAGAGATAACCATCCCCTACCTCTAAAAGGAGGACAATGACAAAACCACCTCCATCCTCCAAAGGAGGAGAAGGACAAGACCACCCCCTCCTCCTTTGGAGGAGGGGTTCTCTTGCTATGGACAAAGATCTAATAGCCTATTTCTTTTATTTCCTAACACAAACAAAGACCAAAACTACAAACACTTGAAAACACCGAAAAAAAAATGAAAATACACTGGCCAATGCAGTTGTAGTGGCCCGTAAAGGACATACGCCACTCTAGAAGTATGCCGGACAGTCGATCTTGAGGATACCGGAGTTGCTGGCCCCAGAAACAACGCACATGGCGGCATCATAAGCCTTCTCAATGTGGCGCGTGGAAGCCATGCATGCACGATGACTAGCGCGTGTGCGCTATGCGCCGCTCCTTTTGATGCCGCATTCGGTAGTCTGGAGATCAGCGATTGAGAAAACCCATGGTGGGACGCGTGTAGGACGTTGGCCACCGAAAAACCACATGTTAGCATTTCTCCTATATTTGACCTGAAAAAACAAACAAAACAAAAAATACAAACATGAAAAGAGACGAAACACTAGACTGGAAGGAGGGAGGGGGGAGGAGCCAAAGCTCCCACCCCCCTAGCTAGTTTCAGTTTGAGTGTTAGAAAGAGGTTGGAGGTTCTCACTTTAAAATGTTAGGGCCGGCTCTTTCTGCATTCTACCTTTTAACGTATGCCTTGAACATTAGCTTTTTCAGGTGCTTGATGTTAAGTTGTTTACCCATATATAGGAAATTTAGCAAATGTACAACAGTCTAGTTTACTGTTCAATCGCCACATCCTGATATTGAGTCACTTTGATAGGTATGATATGTTTTTCTGTTATTGTAAGATTGAGATCTTCTCAAGTTCTTGCATGTTTGCATTTGTGAAACTAAGTGAAAAAAGAACTAAACATGATAAGAATTTAATCATATAATAATAAATATGATAAAATTCATTTCATCTGCTTATTTTTCTCATACTTAGATCTCTTAACAGTTCACAATACCAATCATTCTGTTTGAATTATGTATGATATTGCAAATCGAAGGACAATGCAAAAGCTTGAATTATAAAGTAGATCTGACGATGGGCCAAATTTTAGGATATTGATGGGTATGGGAATCCTCTACTAAAGTGACTATTGTGTTACATGCCATTTGGATTATACAAAAAAAATAAACAGGTATGATTCAGACCGTCACTAAATTTCTCATGTGACTTCGAAACTCACTATACATCGCTCATTATTTATTGAGAAATACTTTAATTACAAAATACTTAATATGAACCCGTAGGAATAGAATTCCTTGAACCAACAATCAATTTGAAAACTCACCTAAGAAAGTCAAAATTAAGCCAATGGAAAATTTAGACCCATTGAGGAACTCGTTTCAAGAATCTAGATTATATGAAAATAAAGCTCTTTCCTCTAAAAATACCCTTGAAGGAATAGTGCTGCAACTACAATAACTTGGTTATGTGGTCCAAGCATCCTTAAACTCAATTATTCTAAACTAATAAAATAAATCTTTTAAATAATTTAAACAAATTGAAACCTCTAATAACAATAGGCACAAATAATAATTATAAGTCATGTCTTCCACAACTTGTATTAAGTGGATCAAAATTGATTTTTTTTTCTTTAAAGTCCATCTTGTATGTTGGGATCTTACTAGTTTCATCCTAAGTGAATTGCGTCAATGCTTACATTGCTTTCTTGATCTTCTTAATTTTTGATCTTGTAATTGATCCATCTAAAACTTGTAAATGATCTTTTAAGACTAGGTCTATACTGGTGCCCATCAATACTTCTAATCTTATAGAGAAGTACTTCCTCCTGCCTCTCCTTCTCAAATTATTATTCATAGCAATTTATATAAAAATATATTTATATATGATGTAGTAATTAAATATATATATAAAAATTAGCAACTGTCTTCAATAATTTAGTATATTAACATATTTGAAAAAAAAAAAAAACTGACTGGAATAAATTGTGTATGACACTAAGGACACGTGCATCTCATGGGATACTTAATTAGTATTTTTAAAAGTGAACAACTAGGAATGTTTGGAATAACTTTTTCTTGGTAATGAGTGGAAGGTCCAAGGTTGAAATTATAATCGTTCTTTTATGGCTGCAGCCAGCAAACGTTCATCACAAAACTAGTGAAAAAGTCTTTGCCATATATAATATATAATACTTTGACAAACGGTATTAATCTAAATCGTACAATATATTTTTTTTCAACATTGACTATTTGATAATTTCTAGCTAGCCAGAATAGATCAAGAATATGGCCTCAATAAGAATTCGGTGCTCCCTAATCACAGAATGTCAGAATTCATGTAATTTATTGGACCCGTTTCAATAGTTAATGTGTTTCATGTTATTTTATTTTATTATTGTAATTATTTTAAATTTTTATATAAAATATAATAAATAATTTAATTTATCAAATATTAAAATAATATTAATATTAAAAAAATAATATATTATACAATTTTTAATTTTCATATAAAATTATTTCATCTTATCTCACTATCTAAACCATACGTAAAATAGCATGCATGTTTTTCGATATTACATGATAATTAGTCTTGTATGATTATCCTAGTAAATATGTAGTTTTTTTGTTGTCTTAGAACTCAATATGTATTCCCTCTTTTTTTTCTTTTTTTGTATTTTTCAGAACTTAAAATATACCATTTTATATAGAAAGATTTTATTTATTTATTTTTTAAAAAATAATTATATAGAGCTTAACAACCATTACCATCATTTGTTATTTGTGTGTTAGTTACTCGTCAACGGACGCTGGAAAACCCACCGAGCGAAGGAAGGACTTCCTTTCTTCTTCTGTGTGCGCGTGTATGTACGTACATATATAATAGTTATAAACCATGGCACGTGATTTGGCCTGGCATCGTTCAGATAGTTGGGGATTAAAATATGAACAAACAAAGTTGCACTTTTTGAATTAAATTTTATATATTATGTTCCGGCCATGCAGTATACGTATGATCAGTACTCTCTATATATAGCATACATGAATGCTGATCTGGTCAAATTCAGTTCTTATTTAGCTGGGTCAAAGTACTACTGCATGTTCGAGCAACACGTTCAAGACACACAGGATTTCCTATAAAGAAAAAAAAAAAAAAAACAAAGGACACACGGGATTTTGATGCATTAATTGATCTCCGTGACACACTGACTGACACCTGCATCCGCACCAGTCATGACTCATCATCATGCTTGACCTATTCAAATCCCACTTCTAAAATACCCTCTCTCCATTCAACCGCTAATAATAATATTATGATTTTTTTAAATAAATATTTAAAAATATTAAAAAATACATATAAAAAGAGAAAAAAAAAAACTTAATTTGTCTAAAGGAAGCTCCCAACGAGAGTTAGGAGTGATGGACGTAGCACATTCCTCTTTATTATCTGAAAAATGTAAGAGTTTTGATAGCAGTCGACAGATTATTTAAATTAAAAAAAGAAAAAATTTATTCATCATTTTAATTTTCATCATCCTCCCATTATCTCATTATGTGATATTAGATGATAGGTTCACAAGTAAAATATAATAAATAATTTATAATCATCTAATGTCACATCATAGAATGATGAAAATTAAGATCATGAGTAGTATTACTTTTAAGAAAAATACTATTTTCATAACTTAACTTGTGAATTCATTTTGATATCTCATGTATTTTATTTATTTATTTAATAGTTAAAGAAGTGACTATTACTGTATTGATATTTTTTTTTAATATTTTTAATATTTCTTTTTAAATAATAAAAAAACATGAATAAACTTAAAAAAAAAAAAATACCAAAATAGCCTAACGGTCAAAATAAGGCTACTCTAATGGTAGAATAGTACCGCTCTAGAAAACTACAACTACCGGTAAAATTGTTAAAATTAATCCAAGAAAAAAAAAAAAAAAAAAAAAGATGATGGAAATCCATACATGGGATGCCTGATATTTGTGCTTGTACCACCATGGATATTCTTTCCTCACATATTAAAAAGAGAGAAATACTTTAATTATAAAAAATTATATAGAATTAATTTAATAATTTGATATGATTTGTCAGATTGTAAAATTATTTATATTATAAAATAAATTTAACGGATCTCACGAAATCACGTCAGTTTGTGAGATTAATTTTATGTAAATTCTGTGTGAATATAGTAGTTCTTTTTTAAAAATATCAACTATACTAATTTTTGTACTGTGATATTTGTTAACTGACCAATTATTATTTTATTAATCAGTATGATTTCCTCATAATTTTTATTTATATGATCTATAAATCACTAAATCTAATATCGGTCAGTTTATTGTATTATTATTTTTTAAAATTTAGATATGATCAATACTATATACTGAGTTATGAAAAAAAATAGTATCACGTATTATATTTCATTCATAATATCAAGTTGGTCGACAAGATTTGGTACATCTTTAATGTATAAAAAGACATGATTGATTGAATTCCTAACGGCATCATTTTTTTTTTTAATGTCGGAGATCCTCTTTAAGCTAGGGTCCTTCAGATTTATTCTTGCAGAGTAAACTCCGATCCCGTGCATCGTACTCTTAGAAGTTTCCCTAGATAAACTTGTTAAATCGCTGACTTTTTATCAGATGTGTGGTCCAAATGATTGTTTACACTCATAAGGTGTTGAACCTTGAACCTTTAAGGGAGTGATATTCTAATTCTCATTTATTAGATAGAGAAATAGCTCTGTCGACAATATATATAGAACTAACATAAGAATCAAATTTAATTTAGGTATGATACTATGTATAAGTCATTCGTAAACACAAAAATAATTATATTCTTTCGGATGATTTAATAAAATTTTATATGAACAATATGTTTGATGTAATAATAGTCATTGATAATAGATTTTGTAAAAATAAATTCATAAATTATTGTGATTTAATGTAATATATTAGATTATAAATAATTCAATATATCACATAGAGTCCCTTACAAATAATTTAACCATATGAATCCACTCAATTTATAAATTTAATTTTATAAAATTATTGCAGTTATCGTAAATTTTGTTTTTTCGAATTGAAAATCGAAACTTCTCGATCTACGTGTCCCTGTACGTGCTTTCTAGTTCCTATGTCGACCGAGCGTGGCTATAAATTCTCCAACACGTTTTCTATGATGTTTTAAAGTCTCGCTGGTTATCATTAATACCGTCCAACTCCAACTTGCAACAAAACCTAAACCCACCGTCTGCTTTTTACCTTTCAGATACTGAAAGTCTGAACCCAGCCCAACCTTCACTCTTGACTTTTGAAAATCTGGACTTTGGAATGGCCTCCACCATTCATTTTCATAAATCCGTCTGACTTTCCATTTATTCAACCTATATATACTGCAACCTCTTCAGTTTTCTTTCGTCAGTAGCTTATTCTAGGAAGATTGCTGATCCTGCTTGCACTTGCACGCTGGACTGCTTCTTAATTTGCCAGCATGAGTTGTTCCGAAGAGAGGGGTGCTAGTACTGGTGCGAGCACATCTCAGCAGAAGAAATACAAGGGAGTGCGCCAAAGGAAATGGGGCAAGTGGGTCTCCGAAATCAGAGTCCCCGGCTCCCAAGAACGCCTCTGGCTCGGCTCCTTTGCCACACCCGAGGCTGCTGCGGTGGCTCGCGATGTTGCTTATTATTGCCTGCGCGGACCATCGACGTTGGACAACCTCAATTTCCAACTTATGTTGCCTTCCGGTGTCCGGCCCGGCATGTCGCCGAGATCGGTCCAGAAGGCGTCCTCCGACGCTGGTCTGGCTATCGATGCACAGTTGATCGCAAACAAGTTGCCCGAAAATGAAGGACTGAAGGATGATAAAAGTACTGGTCATGTAGGCGCTTATGGCTTGGAGGCGGGATGTTGGGAGTTCACGGGAGACAATTGTGGGACATGGGAAGGCAGCGAGTTGAAAGACGGAGATGATCAGGCTTTTAGCATATGCGTCGAAGATTATATTTAAGCAGCAGTACTAATGATCTTTAATACGTGCATGGCTTTTAAATTCCGTGTATATAAATATGATCTGTTAACGGGCTCTAAGGCTAATATATTCTCATATCAAGTACCTTTTTTTATGCACATAAGTTGATGATCGATACATAAATTTTATAGACTCAAAACCAACGGCTGGTTTTATGGACATTGTTTTGGAGAAAAGCTTTCCTTAATGAGTTCAATCCGTAGAGACTTGGCAATATTTGTCTGCAAGGCCATTAAGAACTATTTGATTTTTCTGATTCCATTTTTTATTTTTAAAAATATTGCAAACAGGTTAGAATGGATATAACAATAGAAACCATGTGGAGCATTAAATAGAAACCATTTTAGATCATCAATCCACTCAAAAATCTAAAAATTCAAAAGATAAATAGATGAGAGAAAATGAATTTAATAATTTAATTTCCATTGAAATAATGACTGGAGTTTTGACTTTTGAATTGATCCGGTTTCAATGGTCCACCTCATCCACTGACCCATCATAAAAAAGCAGTGGTTTGGATACCACAGTTTATTGTTTTGACCAAGGTGATTAACTAATCAACTTAAAAGCTAGAGCTATCCACAAAAAGTCAAATCTCATTTTTTTTTCCACTCTTGCAACTTGCTGGTGATTTACTTCTCCTACATTCCTATTTTTAGACTCGGTCCAAGTCAATCTTTACCACAATTCTTTCAACATCATCCCCCTGACCCTGTTTCATTGAGGCAAGTTAAGAGGCTTTGAATACCGATAATATTTTAAATATTATCTGAATATTTTATTATTATTTATTATTTAATTATAAATTTTCATTTATTTTTTTTTATTATTCAATATTCTATCGCTACTTTTTTATTATTATTTTATATTAATATTCACAAAATATTTAAAAATACCTTACTATCCAAACCTAACATTAGAGAAATTTCAAAAATTTATTCTTACAAATCAGATATGCCTTTAACTTATTCCAGATGATCTTTTAAAGCTGAAATAGCTTTAGCTAGTACATGATGCAGGAGTAGGTTAATTCTCCCTATACTGAAAAGAGTCCTAACGGGGCATTTATTGTTTATTGAACAAAGTATAGACATGTCTCTCAGTCACAAATTTCCAGCAAGACAGCTAGAGCACACATTAACAAAGCACACAAAATATCGGTCTAACACGATCTACAGGGGAGATCAGTATTATTTTCATTCCCATTTTGGCTGCTGCAGGGGACTGAGTTGGGAGTAGTGGGTGGGACTAGCAAGAAGTTTCTTAGGAGAGGGGCTCATCTCCAATAAAGGCCTTCCAGTGTACTCCAAAAGGGGCCTTCCGGTGCCCACGAGAGAAGTTCTTCTGGCGCCATGCGTGGCAAGAAGAAACCGGAGCGTCCAATTGAGAACATTGGGTGCAAAAACCCTGAAAAGAAGGAATATATCATACCAGCTTGGATACTTGACATATGCATCTCCTCGGCAAGCCCCGGACACGATCAACCTTGCGTACTCCTCTATAGGTCCCCCAGTTACATGTACCTAAAACAGAAACATGTATTGAAGGTCTAGGATGGCAGAATTTCATTCTTGAATACAGAGTAACTTGGTGGAGATATGAAAGCCATTAATTAAAAGCTTACTTCTCTTTCTTCCTTCCATTGCATCTCTGCACCCTCCTCTAGCATGAACTTGCCTCCAGTCACTTCACTTCCCATCCAACCATGTGTTGCAATTGTTATTCCAACATCATCTTTCACTTCGAATCTCAGTGTTTCGTAGAAGTTTACAAGAGCAGCCTTAGCTGCCTAGTGATTAAAAAAGAAAATCAATTAATTGTACTCTAGAAAAGTAACAAAAGAAACAAATATTCATCTAACAAAAATGTCAAACAAGCCAATTGGTTCAGTCATCTCTACTCACAGCATATAAACTCATTCTTGGCAGAGGTAACCAGGTTTCCACCGACGCATTAACAACGATTCGACCATTACTCTGATGTAGGTAAGGTAAAGCAACATATGTTGGGTATACATTTCCCCAAAAATTTATGTCCTGCGAACAAAAAATATCCCAGATTGGTGACTGAAAACAAGAGTGCATTTTGTATCAAAAGTATATATTAATTACTAGCTAGTGACAAGCTAGCTAGAACAGTCTTAAGACGACTTCACTTACTTTCCTAACTACTCATGCAACTTGAAATCCTTACCAGCAACAGGGGAAACACGGACGTGTCGGTGACTTCCTCAAAGTAGAATGTATGTCCCAAACTGGCTGTATTTACAAGATGGTCTACTGCAGAATTGGAGATAAAATGATAATATTAGAGAACCAAAATAAAAGAAAAGGCAACAGTAATTTTCCAAGGGGGTGGGATCTAACACAAGTTTATCTATTATGCCAAATATTTTGGGGCTATGACACAACAACTTATCCTTTCCATATAATATTAGAAAAATTCATGGGCCTAACTCATCTCATAAAACCGGTTCTACAAGAGATGATTGTTCATTCCTTATAAACATGTACAAGGCCTTGTCTGCAGACAATGCAAAATTATTCCTCAACACCCTCCCTCATATGCAGGCTAGTATTTTTCCTAATCCTTGTCATGGGATAAATAGTGTGGGCTCCTATTCGTCCTGTGGTAAGCTCTAATATTATGAAAAAATTCATGAGCCTAACTATCGTAAACCGGTTCTACAAGAGAGGATTACTCATTCCTTATAAACATACTCAAAACCTGTTCACATGCAATGTGTGATTATTCCTCAACAAACATGAGATTCCATTCATTACTTTCCAATACTACTCCGGATATTACAATGTAGTTGTTAACCAACATGGTGATTATTTTCTTTCTTCAACATGCAAGCATTTAAAAGTGAGCATGGAAAATTGCAAGGTCTGCCTAGCGCCCACGATTGTTGGTATCTATACTGCAATTAGTTGTTTCATCTGCAGTAATGCAATGCACTCTAGTTGTGCTGTAGTGCAGATACAAACTTGTTTTATTACGATTCAAAGTAGCGTCAAAATGAATCCAAGAGTATTTGGGGTGAGACATACGACGCCCATAGAAGTTTATTGTGTCATTAACGAATCTCCTGCAATCTTCTTCCTTGACAACATCTGCTGCTGTGACTGTGACATGCTTTGCACCCATATCCCTTGCATTCTGACCGACCACTCGAAGCCTCTGCTCTCTCCTTGCCACCAATACTAGATTTGCTCTCCTCTTCGCATATTCGTATGCAATTTGCTGCACTCACAGATGGCCAAATATAGTCTGACCGTTAGTCTGTGTCTGAATTAACAAGCAAAATGATTTGTACGTGGAAGTTAGCGCAACAGCACTACAACTGTTCCTACTCCAAATTTCATCATCAAATCAAACGGGACCAACTCCTTACATGATCATGACAAGAGACCCCAGTTTTAGTAGAAATTAGAGCAGTATTTAACCCAGACTGGTGATCATGAAGCATAATCTCGTTGCGATCATCATCTGTTATTAGGAACTTGACCAACCGTCGGTCTCACGTATTTTAATCATGTTGTCTATGCATTTTCTCGATATTAATTAATTTTAATTAACCTACCATTCAACTATGGTCTCATCTCTATTAAATAAAAGAAGTTATAGTATCGATAATTTAATTTTTATAAGGACGTGCTGGAAACATAAGATTCCCCCTTCAGGATTTAAAAAAAAAAAAAAAAAAAGATAATAGCAGCAAGTCTAAAGACAATTAAAAACAAGGAAAGCGAAATGATTATCCGAATCAAAAACTGAAAAAAGGGAGACTTACCTCCCCTATGCCAGAAGAAGCTCCAGTGATTATAACCACTTTATCTTCCATATTTTCACTGTAGAAAGAGCTGTAAAGCCACTCACAGCCATGGATGAAACACAGGGTTGGCCATGAGAAGGCTAGTATCACAAAGCTTGCCGGAGGCACTACCCAATTCAAGATAGAGTTAAAGAAATCCATCCCCAAAAAGCTTCACGCAAAAATGCTAAGAGTAGTAAAGAGATTTGCTTGATCTGGTTCGGCAGTTGAAACATGAGAAGAAATTACAGAAAGAAAGAACGAACGAAAGGAGATAAGAAAGCAGGGCTTTGGGTTTGACATGTAGTGCCAGCTGATCAACACCATTACATGCATGAGGGCTGTGAGCACACGTGTTGTTCACAAGCTTATGATGCGACGAATGGAAGACATTTTTGGATTTTCCTGCATGAATGCTTCTGCTGAACTCTGTAAGACTGAAACTAGCTATTTTGTCGAATTTCGACACCAAATTATCAACACCTGTCCACTTGAGTGACTCTTTTTCTTTCCGTTTTATTTATTTTTAATTAGATATTGACCCTACTTATATGTTTTTCTATGTCTTATAGTCTAGGCTGCGTTTGGATGTTTAATTTATCCCAACTCATCTCAACTCATCATTACACTTTTTTCAAATTTCAATACAAAATATAATAAACAATTCAACTTTTTCAAATCTCAAAATAATTTTAATATTAAAAAATAATATTCTAACAATATTTTATTATCTCAACTCAACTTAACTCAACTGACTTCAACATCCAAACTCACCTAGAGATATTTCATAAGATGTAAAGTCTAAAGGATGTGCCAATATTGTTCTTCAACTGCGCTGATGGATAGAATAACTTACAACTTTAACCTCATTTATTACTGCAAAGAAATTATTACACATGGATTAAAATTCACGATTAATAAAGAAAAATTTTATTCCTCATTTTTAGACTACATATTATACATAATTTTTTAATTCTCTCTCTTATTAAATATGTAATGTATGAATGATCAATTAATTAATTTAATAAATAAAAAATTAATATGTATAAGATGACGATTAGCAAAATTCATTAAAAAAAAAAAAAAACTTACCAGCGGTGCAGACTGCAGCCCAATCAATGAGTTTATTTATTTATTCATTCATTTTTACATGGCACTTAAGGGATTTTTTTAAGGAAATTTACAATTTTCTTTTTTAAAAAAAAATAGTATGGTGGAGTCAAAGCGTACATAGGTAGTGCTTCGCACGTCTGCATGTACTATAGACGATGCTCTCTCTCTCTCTCTTCCTCAACCAGAATCCATTTTCCCTGTAATATATGCATGTTCTGGCAGACCGCAGACCCTCTCTCTCGGAGAGCTGGGTCCGCCAAACTACCTCCATGCTGTCAAGTCCCAAAAAGCTCTGGTCTTTCGCATTTCTAGCTTAACCTACCCCAGCAAAACTCTCTCTCTCTCTCTCTCGACCCACGTTGCAAATCACTGAATCAGAACAATATTCAATACCCTTATTTTTTCCATTTTTAAGATTTTATATTAATGCCCTCTGCTTTCTTCCTTCTCTAATCTCGGCTTATACAAAAGGAGAAAATAAATTAGATTTGACTCTTTTGATTGATTGTTCAACTGAAATGGAGCAGAAAAGGGCTGCCAACTAGAAACTCCCGCGCACGAAGAACATTTATATTTCTTCCTTTTTCTTTTTCACTTTTTTTTTTTTTTGGGTTGTGTGCGGGAATTTCTGGTATGGTTCATTGGTTTTTTCGTATTCAAGTTCTTAAGTTGGAAATTATCTTCCTGTTTGTTGCTTTTTTATTGTAAAAAGAAAGTTTCAAATTTTGCAGTTTCTGTAACATTCTTTATCACATTTTATCCTTTTGTTTACTTACCTTTCCACCCCTGTTTTCGTTAAAGATTGAAACTTTGCAATTTGGGCATCTAAATTCGGAGCATTTTGAGTTGGAAGAGACTTCCGGGACTTGTGCTGCAATTTCATTTATAGTGAATTTTCTGGATAGGTTAATCAAAATGCAGAGCAATCATAAATAATGCGAGTCTGGGTTATGCAAAAGGATTAAGAATTTTGATTCTTTTTCTATACGATTGATGATTTGGTTGAGTTTTGGAGCACCCGGATTGAGAATTTGAGAAGATACGATTGGCAGAAACTAGAAGCTCTGAGTTTCCCAAGAAAATTGCAGGTTTTCTATTTTGTTTGATGGTTACATATTTACAAAGGGGTGGCTGTACATATTTAGAACATTTCGAGGTGAGAATATGGGCAGCATTTGCTCCAAAGGATCCTCAGACAACGAAAAACTTGATCAGTATGAGAGAGAGAAAGAGCTTAGCAAGTCTTCGGTTAACTCGGTGGCTCCCACTTCCTCAAAGAGAGGGGAGTTTGTCGTAGATGTTGTTGGTGGTGGAGGGCTTGATGGCTTATTGCGTCCGATAGCTAGGACAACTTCACAAGCGAGTTTGGGGTTCCTATTTGCAGCAAGCAATGAAGAGAAGAAAAGTATGGTTGTGGAAAGACCAACCAATGGTCATCATCAGAGACGGGCAACAACGGATATGGGATCGAGTGGAGGTCATCCGGAGATGTCTAGGATCGGTAGCACGCCCGGTGGTGCTAAAGGGGAGAAAGATTTAGCGGGATGGCCGTCTTGGTTGACTTCAGTTGCAGGAGATGCCATCAAAGGGTTGGTGCCACGACGAGCAGAGTCGTTTGAGAAGTTGGACAAAGTTAGTTCTAATTTTCATGGTTCTTTCTATTCTCTTTATTGCAGCTTTGGCCTTTTTGATATGCCGCTGATATGAGTAAAATCTCATGTCTTGAATAGTGAACACAGTCTTTGTTTGTTGTCTTCAGTGGCTGCTTTCTTGAGATATCTTTGCTCTCTGCTTCAAAATAATTCATAGTTTGGTATTTGATCAGGTCCTCCGTGGACCTGCCAATGTCGTATGAACCACGAGTTGGGAACCAATAAAAATTCTACACATTTATCATATATCGATATCATTTTCTTTCAAGTGCATGGAGTGTTTGAGGAATGGTATCTGTTAGGAGTGTAATACACATGAACTGATGAAAGAAAAACATATTGGTAGAACAGGACTATAAGTGAAAATCTTGATATGCTATTTTGGACATAAATCTTAAGGATTTATGTATAAATTTCGATATGTTAATTAACATGTGATGCAGATTGGACAAGGAACTTACAGCAATGTATATAAAGCTCGTGACCTTGAAACTGGCAAAATTGTCGCATTGAAGAAAGTTCGATTTGTCAACATGGATCCAGAAAGTGTCCGTTTCATGGCTAGGGAAATTCATGTTCTGCGTAAACTTGACCATCCAAATGTTATGAAACTTGAGGGACTGGTTACTTCAAGGATGTCAAGCACCTTGTACCTTGTCTTTGAGTACATGGAACACGACCTTGCTGGGCTTGCAGCTACACGTGGCATCAAGTTTACCGAACCACAGGTAACTTTGCTTCTACCTTTCACTTTTAAAAAGTTGATTTGGAATTGGCAAAACCATAAAAAAACTATCACGACATTTCGTGGTTTTGATTGTATTTATTTTGCTTCAGGCATTGTTTCACTATTATTCAAGATAATTAGCTGTTGGCGTTGTCCTTTTCTCCTGGCCATTTGATTTGTTCTTTGAATTATTCATGGACTATTTGTTAGCCATTCAATAGTAGACATATCATCGTTCATTAAGATCTTTCTCTATCTCTTATTAAACAATCAAAAAGCGTTTGATGAATTTATTTCAAAAGGCAAAAATAAAAAAGTGATACACTTGGCAGATGGAATTGGCAAAACCGTAAAAAACTGCTGCAATATTTTTGGTTTTGATTGTATTTATTTTGCCTCAGGCATTGTTTCACTATGATAATTAGCTGTTGGCATTTTCCTTTTCTCCTGGCCATTTGATTCGTTCTTCGAACCATTCATGGACTAAAATCATTTGTAGATGCAAAATAAATAAAAATATAGGGTATAAAAAAAATGAAAATATGGGTATCTCTACTGTACACCTATTTGGTACAACTAATTTTCATAGATAGAAAAAATTGAAATGAAGTTTCCTTTTTTGTGTTTATTCCATTAAAGCCACACATTTCTTTACTTGCTTATGTTAGTAAATGGGTATTTATGTGTTGCGCTTGCAGATTAAATGTTATATGCAACAATTACTTCGAGGACTTGAGCACTGCCATAGTCGTGGAGTCCTGCACCGAGACATCAAGGGTTCAAATCTTTTGATAGACAATAACGGAGTACTTAAGATTGGAGACTTTGGCCTGGCTACCTTTTATGAGCCTGATCAAAAGCAGCCATTGACTAGTCGTGTTGTAACTCTGTGGTATAGAGCTCCTGAGCTTTTGCTTGGTGATACGGAATATGGAGCTGCTATTGATTTGTGGAGCACTGGTTGCATCCTTGCAGAACTACTTGCTGGGAAGCCTATTATGCCAGGGAGAACGGAGGTAATCTCTTTTATGTTATATTTTTTTGGGCCTTACGGATACTTTGAGGGTGTGATGAACATTTCCATTTATGCTCATTGTGTCATTTCGTACTTTAAATACATATGCCTTCTAATCAACGTTTAAAACTAAGAGCATGCTCTAGTTTTACAGAACTTGGGCTAATATATTAAGTATCATATCTACCTTCAATTATTTTTAACTGATGGTCACAAACCATCCCAACTATCATCAGGTGGAACAAATGCACAAGATTTTTAAGCTTTGTGGGTCACCATCTGAGGACTACTGGCAGAGATCCAGATTGCCTCATGCAACTAGTTTCAAACCTCAACGCCAATACAAGAGTTGTGTTGCTGAGACATTCAAAGACTTTCCTTCTTCAGCTTTAGCGCTTGTTGATAATCTTCTTTCAGTAGAACCAGAGAACCGTGTATCGGCTGCTTCTGCACTAAGAAGCGAGGTAACCCTTTACTAACTTCATTTATGTTTTTGTCGTAATTATTGGGTATAGTTGTATAAGTTTTACTTTTCCGTTTCAGTTCTTCGAAACAGAGCCCCTACCTGATGACCCTTCAAGTTTACCAAAATATCCTCCAAGCAAGGAGTTTGATGCCAAGCTTCGAGATGAGGAAGCAAGAAGGTGTGCTATTGGGGCCTATCTCTCTCTCTCTCTCTCTCTCAGGTTCAGAAGCAGAAAGAAAATGGTTTATTCATTCATCCATGAATAGCTCAAGCTTTGGATGGACTTGTTAGATATCTACTCCCTCTGGCTTGACAATGCCATAATCTTGGCCTACTTTTTTTCCCCGTATTTCCTGAAGGTAATGTGATCAAGTTTATTTGGACTTTGTGATAAATTTCCTCTCTTTTGATTTCAGGCAAAAGGCAGAAACTGTAAAAGGTCATGGTTCAGAATATGTTAGAAGGGGTCCAAGAAATACCAAGATAGTGCCAACGCCAGAATTCAATGCCCAGGGTGATATTTCTTTTAAGGTACTACTTTAGGCCTTGAAAGACTCCTGTTTATTATCCTTTTACTTCCCACTTCTGCCTTCCACTCATGTGGGAAACATAAACATGCCAGAGACAGTCAAATACCAAAACCTCAAGTCACAAGTACGATCCCCTGGAGGATGTTGGGTCTGGGTTCCGGATGGAGCCACCTAGAGGAGCGAGTCAGAATGGCTTCTCTCATTCTAATTCAACGGTACACCATAATGCAGTAGGATCATCGTGTAGTAAGATGGCAATTGCTGCGAGGAGGAATGGTAAGTCAAAGATGCAGGGGTCTCACATGCCCCAGGCAACCCCGGACCCATCCAACTCTTCTCAAAAGAAGGATGAAGGAATGTCTGCAAAAGAACCTGTAATGGTAAACTTAACTGACCTCTTTCTGCTCATGCTTCTTACTCGTTTTATTTAACCAACTGAAGAACTTATGCATTGTTTTCCAATATTGTCTATCTCTTTTTCATGGTTTTGTTATTTTCCAAATAGTCATTTCCTTTCGTTCATATATCTTCTGATGTTTGCTCGCTCCTGCGCATTTAATGGCAATCACTCCTCCAATAATTACAGGGATGTGTACCAAAGAAGAATAGAATCCACTACTCTGGACCATTGATGCCTGCTGGGGGAAACATTGAAGACATGCTCAAAGAGCACGAGAGACGAATCCAACAGGCAGTACGTAAAGCGCGCCTTGACAAGACGAGGACCAATAAAAACTACGATAATAACCACTAAAGAAATGTTCGGCGACTTCCAAAATCTGAAACTAGGACCGGGCTGTTCTGCTGACTGGTTACTGCAACTTGCAACCCATCAGGAATCTTCTTTGGTTTTAATGTCAGATAATATGCCATGGCCGATGGAGGTTTAACCTAGAATGAGGTGATTATAGTTGGGCCCCCTCCTTCCCTCCTCTCCAAAAAGACAGAAAACCAAAATAGAAGGAAAAAAAGGAAAAAGAGAAAAAAAAAAGGAAGGCAATTCTGGTGGTTTTTGTTACTATGGGGGTTTGCTTTCAAGTTGGGCATTTCTTTGGTTGCTCAGAGAGTCTGGGCAGGTTGTTGCTTTGTTTAGTGGAAAGGGTTTAATCAATAGAAGTCCGTCAGTACATATGCATACCCGTGATCAAATTGGATCTCCCTTGTTTTAATTGTACTCACAGGATGCAAATATACCGTCGCAGCTTTTTCATGAGCAGTAAATGTTAGAACAGAGCTATTCTGTTATTGCGCAGAATTAATCAGTCGTTATAGTCTTTAGAAGGAAAAAGAGAGCGAAAAAGAAAATTCCTCAAGTTCGTGTTCAATGGTCAATGTGGGGGATATCGGGAAATAGCTTAAAGGGATAATATATCTGAAACTGGGAAAGAAAAATGCAAAATCTAACTAATTAGTACTCGTAGATGGAGAGGATGGAATGGTGGAATTTTGCACAAAGAGTTGGCTGTTGCTGCTAATAAGATATAGGTTCGCATTGATGTTTACAAATGGTTGCGGACATTACTGTACCTGGACGTCAAAGAGATTGGTCAGTGGCAATAATCCCTGCCATTCGATTCATGTATTTCAAATTCTAGGCCAGTTTTTCCCACTTCACTTCTGCATCATTAACAATGCTGCGTTCCTTCACATGATCCTACAAAGAAAGAGGTGCCCAATTCGTATCAAGTTTATTCAATTCACGTTCTCGTTCCAGTTGGACGGACGTCTCTGCTATCATATGAATGCTGCTGCATCAAACTCATTGAATTGTGATTGAATTTATTAAAGCGATCGCTATTACGCACCGTGCTCCAGCGATTCCGGAAACAAACTGCATGACTAAGAATATGATTTGTAATTGCTTAATTTATTATCATTGAGGTACCTAGAGTGTCAATACACAATATATATATATAGATTCTCTAATTAAAAATATAAAAAACAAGAGAAAATGGGGAAAAACAAAAAGAGAGAAGTGTTGCTAAGAAACAGAAAGAAGATCTATGGATTTGAAGAGCCAGAGAACTTCCTGTACAATTGGCTTCACTCATTGTTTGATTACGCGTCTCGCTTCAACTCTTGGATTGGATTGGAATTTTATTTAGTGAGCATCCATAGACTCGTCCAATAACTACATATCTTGCTTAGGCTTCCGGCTCAATTCTGAGTAGTGACCGCCCATTAGCTGCAAAATCTCCTCCCATAAACCTTCTGATGAAGTATCCGATACACCCCCACTAATCAGGTTTGAGCTGCAAGCAGCCACATACCAGTAGTCAGATTCAATCTCCTCTCTCAATTGGTCCAGCTGCCACCCAGCATAACCGACAAAGAACCTGAAATCCTGAGGTTTAAGAACACCCTTCTTTACCAGCCCTGCAGCTTCATCCAAACTGTTTCGAGTGCCAAAGCAGAGGCCAGGGATCACCTCTTCAAACCCAGGAAGCTTGGATTTTTCTCCGGTTTTTAACAAAAACATGCTTGCCTCAAGAGGACCTCCAAAATGCAAGGAACAATCAGAAAAAGTGCTTGCTAGATCAAGATTACTGGGTTTCATGTGTTTGATCTTTTTGTGAAGAGGGCGGTTGATGACGACTCCAAATGGGCCTTCTTGTGGGTGTCTGGTTCCTGATCTGAGAAGGAGAACAACGGTTCTTTCAAAAGTTCGCACTCCATCAAGCTTTTCTGTGGCAACAAGGACACAGCCAGTTTCAGGAACTGGAATTGGATGGGCCCATTTTAGGCCAAGAGATTTGGACTCGTGGGGTTTCACACCTTCACCATGACCATCAGACTCTGTCTTCTCTGACTGCAAAATAACATTCATAGTATACATTTTACATTCTAGGAAAAGTAAAATTTTACATTCTCAATAATTTTTTTTTTTTTTAAACAGAGCATGGCTTGCAACTATCCGTGCCAGCATTGCACGTTTAGACATGGGGAGCTGGAACTGGACAGATATTTCAAAGCCCCTTATGCAAAGAGCTCAACCTCATTTTTTTTTTTTAGCTCAACCTCATTTAATTGGACTTTCTAACACATACATCATGATTACAAACACCGTTCATTTGTGCCAGGAAGCAACAATCAACAAGCTACAGAAAAATCTGATGCGGAGTACCAGTTCATAGGGTGTGTCAGAAAATCCTTAAAGAACGCCTCAAATTAATCTTCCCAAGGCCATTTGGAAGCCTATGATTACTACAACAAACCAAACAGCCCAAAACATTTATGGGGACAACCCATAAGCTCGTATCTCACCGCCTTATTATTGTGTAAGCACATAGAGTAAAACACATTACATGTAGGACTTAAAACATTTAGGCCTTCAAAATAATATCATTCGTTTCAGGAAGGCAACAGCTACACCATTCATTCGAGAAAGAAGAAATGCATCACCTGTTCCCGAGCAAATAAATTTGCTCTAAACTCTCTCCAGTCCAATTTTATACGGTGTGATTTATTGGAAGCAGTGTCATTGGAGTTGTTTCCATCAGAAGAATTGTTCTTTTTCACACCATCTCCTTCTGGAATAGATCGATCACCGTTTCCTGTGTTTATTTCATAAAAATGGAGGATTAATGCCAAATGAAAGTTAGCATTTAACACTATTTTGCAAGTGTTCCATTAATTTACTTGGACAACAACCAAGCACTAAAATGTCACTCTCACGTGGAGACCAAAACACATCTTTCCCAAGGGGTAGAACACATAGTTACTTTATTCAAAGAGAATTATCATTCACGAAGCAAATGTTCATTTAGCTAATGAATACCATGAAACAATTATTTGCATTTGCATCAATTTATTATTAAACATTTTCAGAAGAAAAAATATGAGGTGGTGCTGTCAACCAAGAAATCAATGTTCCAACTAGAGACAGGAACCTTATAGGAGAAAACGGCCACCACATAATGTCTTGAGACAAAAAAAAATTAACTATAAATATAATTCCCAGAGAAACAATGATGTTGAACCTTAAAAATGTATCATAGCAAATACTTCAACATGATCAAGGACGACTGCAATAGACTATTAGTGCCATAGAAACAACTAGAGGAGAGAAAGTAAGCTTCCATTCACATAAGCTTACGCCAAGGGTTACATGAAGACCCACTTTCTGTATTAGTCATCATGCCCCAAGGTACATGCTTGATAACCACACAGTTGTCAAAGTTCGAATTTAACAAATCTAATTACTGTGAAACTTTAAGCTGAACTGGTAATGACTAAACAAATACAAAGTTGGAGGGAAAAGACAATGAAATCATAAATGTGAGAATCACCTCCAACTACTTGTAATGTGATACATGCACAAGGTGCCACAGAGGCAAGGAAAAGACCTTAAAAACAAAGCTGAAGCATCAAGCAAAGTTGTGAAATTTAATAAAAGAAAATGATGATATAGATAAAACTACACAAAGGAATTCATAAGGTGACATGCATAGGAATAAAATATTTTCTCTAGAAAACAGCTTTCCCAATCTCATCAATCATCAGGGAAAACAAGAGATTGAAAAAAAGTCCACCATGACCTTATGGAAGAATAAAAACAAAATTATTGCTGTCCCTAGGTCAAATTCTTTTCGGATGACTGAGAAAAGAAATGCAGAACAATTCGTTCTGCATCAGGGATACCGGATATGACCAATTCCTATCATTGGTGCATACAAAAACTCACTTCTCCACATTACATTATTAAACCTTATAAATTATAAATAGCAATAGCAAAAAAATAGGAAGAAAGAAGAAATTACAAGAGCTTGATCATGTAATAAAATATTCAACTCATATTAATTTAAACTAGTTGGACATCTTAAATTCAGGCAATATGAAACGCAAAGTAGATCTGGATCAGTTATTTTCTGCTGTAAATAAATACTTTTCCGCCCATAAGGAGAAAACAAAAAAAAAAAAAAAAACCCTTACACTTTCAAATCAGTTCTCAATGGTAAATATATACCTAATCTAAATATCATTTCTATCTCTCAAGTTATGTTGGCTACCAAACAGAACTAAGAGTCAACTTTGGAAATGTCGAACCCAAAATCAGACACACACCAACCGAACCGAAACAAACCCAGAATTGAAACCAAATCCGAGAATCCCAGTAACCGAAATTCACGAGGATTGCACCAGAACTCTAACGCAAAAAAAAAAAAAAAAAAAAAGGAAAAGAAACGCATACCGGAGTTTTCGTGATTCTTCTTCGCCATAGCTCTGATAACCAACGAAGAAGAAGTGAAAACCCTGCGCTTTCTCAAAACCCTGATCTCAAAGAACCCACAATCCCCAACTTTGCGGAAAGAATTAACTTTTTTTCCCAGGTTCAAGGATATGGGTATCTCCGGAGACGAGTTTCTGAGCAAGATAGGGGTTTGAGTGGAGTTCTTCACATGCAAGGCCCACAGATCCATCTCTCCTCCTGCGCTACGATTTTCCAGGAAAAAGGCCTCGGATTTTCTCGGGCTCACTCTCCTTTTCTCTATCTGACGTTGGAAACGTTGAGAAGAAAGGTGCGAAAATCTGCAACGGAAAAAACACACAAACGGATACAGAGCGAACTGCGAAGGAGAAAGAGAGAGAGACTGGCAAAGGAACGAGGGAGGGAATATGCTTATTTTTAACCGAATTGTGTCTGTGCCACTCTGTTTTTGGATGGTGAATGGTGTGTCTTAATGGTCGATCACCTATCAAAATAGAGTATTTTTGTGTGTAGGATTTCTTGCGACTTCTTGTGAGAGTGCGCGCGCGGCCTATGGTAATTGCTCGGTACGTTTGGATTTCTTGTGCTTTATTTTTCCCATTTTACTCTCGTTATGTTGTAAAACAATAAAATTATCCTTCAACGATTATATTACATTTTTATTTCTTAAAAATAAAAACAATAAATATAAAAAAATACTCTAACTAAAAAGATTATACAAAAATAATCTTACAAACTGATATCGTTTGGTGTGTTATATTTGTAAAATTAATTTTATTAATATAAAATAGATTTAACGGATTAGATAAAACTACGTCAACTTGTGAGATTATTTTTATATAATTCTTCCCTCATAAATATAAGAATGAGAATAAAGTTTTGTCTTCTTCAATCACACAGTTGGAGACGAGCATTCTCCTAATTTTTCTCGTGTATAAACGACCCTGATCATGACTGGAAGCTAGTGATCTTGTCCTGGTCGATGGAAATGCATTAAGATTTCTTATAATTAGCTGTTCAATATGCAGGAAGTTTATGGATTCGTCTGTTCTAGCTGGACACATTAGCTGTACGTAGTGCCACCGATCCAAAATAAGTGCATCTCACAAACTCTCACTGGCATGGCCATTAGATTCTATGAATTTCACTTCAAAATTGGACAGTCTAATTCACGTAAGGGATCCGAATTTAATGGTCCGAGATAGATGGATCCCTGCAATTAATAACAGAATCATTTTAAAAAATGAACATCGTTTTCCTAAAATGTAGTTCTTGATTCTCGGTAAGGCAGCTTGATGGGCTTCACCGACTAAAATAAGCATGGTGAAGTGTGGTTAAATCAGATCTAGTTGATTTTCCAAAAGTCTTAGGCTGCATGCATATATACATGGTGGATTATTTACTACTTTTTATTATCTTTTCGAAAAAATGATATCTTTATAATAATGTCAAATGGGTACAGATGATCAATTTGGAGGGATCGATGATCAGATACGTACGTGAGGATCGATAAATAAATTATAATCCTCGTGTCTTGAGTTTTCTTGACAAGTACTAATAATTAGAAAACAATTGATACAACAATTTAAAAGAATATATATGTACGTGGAAACGGACGTTGTTTTGAAGGCTGCGGGGGTACGTAAATGATCAGTACAACATGAGGGGCTCGATTCACTCTTGTCATGAACTAGTCGAGAATTAGTAGTTCTAACACCCGTGGAATATTTGGAAAGGTACACGTACTACATGAAGATTATAATGCCAAGGAAAAAAAAAAGGATTACAGGATTATTTTATTTTATTTTTTATTCTAAAACAAGATAATTAAATTTCTAAGACGCGCGGCCAGGACAGGTCGTCCTCCAAAATTGTTAATGTAGTATTATAAGTATTACATTTATAACATTTTAAGAGCAATATTATTGCTATATATATGAAAAATAAATTTTCGACAGGGTGATCTGATCATGTAAAAAGAACTTGTATGGAAGAAGATCACAGTGTTATAATTATCCGAACCAAAGTTTAATTATATTGTTCTCATGCCTGCCTAGCTATTATTGATCTTAATTATGATTTATCGATCGATCCTACTCGATCCCTCAAGTACTACTAGTATTTGTCTTCTTTTTTATCAACTTCTTCCGATAAAAACGGCGAATTTAATTCTGATTCTTATAAAGGTTATGAATGTTTCCTTCTAACCTCGCTATAATCTAGAAGTTCTAAATATCCCTGGCTGCTTTGACGGAAGAAGATCATAAAGAAATTAAGGAAGAAGATCAGGTACGTATAATCAAAGTAATCGTTTTCTCTTGTAGTACTGTTTCTAGTTATTAAGTCAAGAAGTAATTAAGAACTATGTATCCTCTGAATTTGTGAAGAAAAACAGGAAAAAACTGGGAAGATACAGATGCAATCCTCGTCGTTGAGAAAATCAGAATGTGTTCATGATGACGATCACTATATCATTCGTGCTGAGTCTGCATATTAGCTCAAGACTTGCATATAATTAGTTCGAGACTTAATCAGGATATTATATGTTTTTGCAAATTAAGGAAGTGATCTGGGTCTTGACTCTTGAACTAGCTAGCCATGGGTTAATCACGCAGATCTTAATTAGAACATCATGCATATTATATATATGCAGCCTAGACTTTCGACTGTAAGAGAAAATCTTTGTTTGTTTTTGTTTTCTTTTGACCCTAATGCTCTAAAACACTGTTTCGGAGAGTTTTTTACAGTACATTAATTAATTTGCTGGTTGCATTAGTACTGGATCTCAGCAAAGGATAGTGCGTACATACCCTGCTGATCAAGAAGATTTGTACGTGCAACCCCGAGACTCGATCCAAACATGGTTAGTTGTGATTTATTTATCCATGCAAATATATTATTTTAACTTCTAAAACTCTCTCTCTCTCTCTCTCTCTATATATATATATATGGTTAAAGCATTGATCATATATCTAATGCTATGCAATCCAAATTCAGGTAAACGGTGCAAATGTGGATAGAGATCATCAGGCTCAAACTGGGGGAACTGGTCAGGAAGCAGATCTGAATAAATGGCTACCTGTAACTGCATCCAGGAAAGCAAAGTGGTGGTACTCAGCTTTCCACAATGTTACTGCTATGGTGGGTGCTGGGATACTAGGCTTGCCATTTGCAATATCCCAACTTGGCTGGTATATAAGTATCCTCGATCGATCCTACTCCTACTCATGAATTAATTAATTTTGGTTGGATATAATTAATGTACGTACGTTCGTATATTTCTTTAACCATATAATATTCTTATATAATTAACATGGAAGATTAATTAATAAATCATCATGTGTAGGATCCCTGGAATCGTATCCATATTGGGTTCTTGGTTGATCACTTTCTATTCGTTGTGGCAACTGGTTGAACTGCATGAAGCAGTGCCCGGAAAGCGGTTTGATCGGTATCATGAATTGGGACAGCATGCTTTTGGTGAGAAACTCGGGTATTGGATTGTTGTCCCTCAGCAAGCCTGCGTTCAGGCGGCTACAACCATAGTGTATTCGGTTACAGGCGGGAAGTCGTTGAAGAAGTTCTTTGATCTGCTCATTCCGAGCGCTAATGGTGTTAGACAAACATATTTCATCCTCGTCTTTTCTTGCCTGCAACTTGTTATCTCCCAAACCCCTAATTTTAATTCCTTGAAAGGAATTTCCCTACTTGCTGCAGTGATGTCTTTATGGTACGTAACAACAAAAGACTCTTGATTTCTGATCGCCATTAATGAATTCATGTTTGCTTTTATGAAAAATAAATTATAATCTGATATCTCACGACAAGTCATATCTTAATTATTTTTTGTATTTAATCTAGGAGATAGCAAAACTAATGATTACGATTATGTTTGAATTGTCCTTGCAGTTACTCATTGGTGGCTTTTGTGGCATCAACCATTAGGGGCAGTCATAATCACCATTTAATTACATATGAAGTTCGATCTCACTCGACAGGGGGACAAATCTTTGATGCTCTAAATGCACTTGGGACCATAGCATTTGCGTTTGCAGCACACAGTGTGGCCCTAGAAATTCAGGCCACAATCCCTTCATCTCCACAGAAGCCCTCAAAGAAGCCAATGTGGCGAGGTTGCCTTTGGGCTTATATCACTGTTGCCTTCTGCTATCTCTCTGTCTCAATATCTGGTTTCTGGGCCTTTGGCAATGCTGTGGATGACGATATTCTCGTTTCACTGGAAAAACCACGTTTGCTTATTGCCATTGCTAACCTTATGGTGTTTTTCCATGTCCTAGGAAGTTATCAGGTGCGAAATATCCAATATATATATAGATAGATAGTTCTTTTTCCATGGATTTTCAAAGATAGCCAACTTGATGGTCATGATGTTCTTTAATTTACTTTGTTTAATTTCCAGGTTTTTGCTATGCCCCTATTCGACTTGCTAGAGTCATTTTTGGTCCTCAAGTTACGTTTCACACCTGGACGAGCTCTACGACTCATTGGGCGTAGTACATATGTTGGTAAGAATGCAAAAAAAACCAAAATCGTAGTAATCTTCTTCACTCTTTGTGCTGATGCCAATTACAACTGCTTATTTGGGTATTGTTAGTAAAGAAGTAATCTTTTATACGTTTCAATTAATGAACAATTCATGTTTCTGAATTTCATGACAGCCCTAGCAGGATTTATTGCAATGTGCGTTCCGTTCTTTGGAGGATTGTTAGGATTCTTTGGAGGACTAGTGTTTGCGTCAACATCATTCTTCGTGAGTTGATTTTCATCCCGTTTAACTACAAACCCAAATGCATCCACAGTACTGTGTATATGTATATTTGTGCGTGCGTGTATTGATTGTTACTTTGTATCTTGTTCATGCAGCTCCCATGCATAATCTGGCTTATCATTCGAAAACCGAAAACATGGAGCTTTCATTGGGTCGCATCTTGGGTAAGAATAAAATTTATACCTGTTCATACTTTTTACTATATTTTTATGTTACTTGCTAGCACATGATGATTTCTTTTTCTAATCATAGCACATGATGATTTCATGGGTTCTATTTGTAGATTCTTTAACATGCATGTGTGCTTGATTTCAGGTTTCGATCATCCTGGGCGTCATGATTGCAGTCTTCGCACCCATAGGAGGATTAAGACAAATTATCGTTTCGGCCAAGACCTACAAGATCTTCTCCTAGTTTTTTTTTTTTTTTTTTCAAATCAAGGATATATATATATATATATAAACTTTGATAGAGAGTACTCTTTTGCTAGAATTATTGTGAATTTGTTTTTCCTGCATTCTTTACCTTTCGTAGAAACTTGGAAATAGTGAATACACACGCGTGTGTGCGCGTGTTTCAAATCTTAAATCAATTTGGAAACCCCAAAACATGAGTATGGGGAAGCTAGTCATACCACAATCGAATGTGTACTTCCCCATTAACGCTGGTATGAATCAGAATAGGTACAGGTTGTATGGACCATTATTAAGCTTGCAAGTTCGAGAATAATCTCTCAGCAAGTTGAGATTTTCAAGAATATTTGCTACTGATCACCGACCCGTTTAGATTATCTTTTCTTGTTCATATCAAAAATTGCATATGCTGTATTGTCTCTCATGACCAGGTGAAAAACTCATGAATAATTGTATTGAAAATGTTTCAAGTCTGACATGTGGGGAATTTTAAACAAGAAAAAAAGAAAAAGGCATTGAAATAAATAAAGAAAGAAGGTTATATAAGCTTTTTTGTTCACACTAAGGTTGATTTGAGATTTTCATCTAAAGGAAAATGGAGAGAGAGAGAGGGTTCAACTCTCACTTCCAAACTCATTCTGAATGTCCTTGAAGGATATGGTGGCAGACCCCCTCCTTTTGGCCTTCTGCTGAGAAGAGTGTTCCCTCCACCCTGTCATGTAAATAACCTACAGCAAAGAGCCGTGCCAAAAATCATGATACAATGGACCGGCCTTGATTTACCCAAGCAAAAACTGAAGATAATTCCCTTAAATTTGAGAATACTAGCCCACAGAGATTTGAACATTCCTGAATGTTTTAGGTAGTGAAGCTTCTTTTTTTTTGGATCCTTCTCTTTGTGAGTGGAATTAAAGATCTAAATATGCATAACTGCCTCACAAATGACCAAAAAATTCCTGCAATGATACATTCTAAGCAAACAATTGCATGCGAGTATCATATATGAAGACTTGGAAATTAGATACTCTATCTCTCTCTCTCTCTCTCTCTCTCACCCACACACACATGTACACAGTGTGACCAGGAAACTATACATTTACTCGTTTCCAAAATTTGGTAGGATAGCCACCAAACTTAAAAATGATTTGCTTTTACAGTACCCTAGACAATTGTTGATGGCAAAAGTGGTACTAATCACATATAACTCCAGAGTCTTTGTCTATTGAATTATTATAGATGGTGAAATCTTCTTATAGCATATGGAATTTATTCAGAATTTTCTCAGTTTCATTAGATGTGGACAATGTTATTTACAAAGAAACTACTCTACCATGCTCACCTGAAAGGTTGCAGGGATGGTTCCATCTTCTGCTGCAAACATTGAGTCATAAATAGCTGCAGTTGCCAGGGCTGTTTCTTTCTTTAGGATCTGGTTTCATTGATAACATACCAACGTTTAAATGAGGCTTCGTTATAACATATTCATTGGAAAGAAAGGATTTTCAGTATTAAATAAAAAAGAGATAAAGTCCTCACAGGATTCCTTTGTAGAAGAGCATTAGTCTCCCCCATTGCACGCAAATGTTCTATCAGCGCAAGAGCTACACTAAACAGATAGAGAAAAGAATATGATAGGAAAAGAAAAGAAAAATAATTGAGACAGAAAGGTAACTTATATCTCAAACTGCTTCGATAATGGGTCAATTCAAGCATAAGTTGGTCAAGTGAAGAATTTTTTTTCGTTGCTATGTGAATTGGCCAATCTTTTCTATGAATGAATCTTCCAATCTTTCAATCATAACAAAAATTAAAAGGGATATATTTGGATCACGTATATTGAGTTGCAAAGTGGGTCCTGAGTTTTCCAGGTTTGACTTTATTTAACATCCCAGCAGGAAATGTGCAATCCAGATACTTCCTGAACCAAAGGACACTGACAATGAGGACAGGCTTTTCCCTCGCGTAATGATGCCAAAATGGCTTTTATGCTCATGAAATGATTCATATGCCTTTATTTTTTGGTGATTTACATGAGATAACTACATTAAACCCTCAGCAAGCTTCTACCCTCTTGTGAAGATAAACTGCAGGAGCTTTTTTTCGATAAGTAAAAGATGGAAGTTCAATTGGACCGGGCCGGTGTTATGGGGAACACCACCCAACTATTCACCGTCTATTTGCTGCTCTCATGTAGTCAGATAGTGTCAATTTTGCAGGAGCTTGATTAGATATCCGTATCAATTTTGCAACATAATAGTCTAGAACATCAAAGCTGTTAGAAAAGCAGATTGTGGAGAGAGAGAGAGAGAGAGAGAGAGAGAGGCTCAAATAATAATAATCCAGAAATGGTAAAAAACAAAAGAAAAAAAAAAACAAGCGGTTTCTCCAAATAAACTGAAAAAACTGTCGTTATTCGAGCAAAGAAAGCCTAGCCCTGCCAATATATGAAGTGTAGATACCAAGTGGAGCATAATAGAAACATGGAATTACTAACTTGAACTAAGTTGACACTTGTGACTCATATCAAATGAGAGGTATTTTGGTGAACACCAGTATCTAGACTACTCAATTGGCAAACCAACAATAACCTTTTGTTCTTATCATGCAAACAAACATCAAATGATGAGAAAGGAAAATAATTACCACTTGGATATTTAACAATATGTTCATCGACATCAACACCTGGAAGGCTGAAGCCTGCTCTAGTCAAAAGATTACCCGCATCCCGCACCTAAACAAGAAAATCTGAGAATGTCCAATAGGGCCTATAATTGACATATATTTCTCATTTTATGTTTCTTACTCTATTATTTTCAAAAATAAAAATAAAAAATAAAAGATAGTTTGTGGTCACAGAATATAAAAGACAGAGAATCAAGGACAACAAAACAGTAATTACAAGAATGATGTGCAAATAAAATACATCAATCACCCAACAACATTAGGGCTCGGATTGTTTAAGAATGAAAATGAAAAAATGGGAAGATTTGCAACAAATAAAACATACTTGTGCCAAAGGTGATACTCGTGGACTGATGCCTCCTTCACGCTCCATTTGTGCCACAGTGCAGGCTATTCTCAGTTCCCTAATCACAAGTATGAGCAATAAGAAAAAAACAGTAACATATTTCATGCGTTCCCGTATGGTGTGACTTCAAGTAAATAAACAAATAAATGAATCTGATAGTTAACTTTAAGGTTTCTCCACCAAGAATAGATGCTAAGAACAGGCCATCAGGCTTCAACGCCAATCTACACTGTCAAGGATAAGCATGTTATGTTTTAGACATTGCAACCCACATCCAGACATATTCACACAACAATAATGAAGAAACATAGCACGCAAGTTTAGTAGGGAAAATATTTTTTTTTTGGGGGGAAGGAGGGAGACTGTGGGGCATGCGTTTACTTTTGGTAGTCAAATTGTTTTTCAAGTTATCTTTGGCGTTGCTTTGGAATTAACTGTTCAAAGTTTTTGAAGGATGAAAGAAAAGAAAGTAATGCGATTTGTTGCATGACAGACCACCTAAACTCAAAACCAAGATGATGTACCTGTATCATGGCTCCTGGAAGATCATTTGTCCAGTGGAGCCCCAAGCAACTTATTACCAGATCCACAGAGCTTCAAATCACGAATGAAAAGTTCATAAGTAAAATTGAACTCCCTACTATAGTGCATTTAACATGAATCTATAGAAGGAAATGTAAATCTATATCCACACCTTTCTTTCAGAGGCAAAAACTCCTCATCACCAACCATAAAGGAGGTTTCAATGTTTCCATCATGCATATCCTTCTCAGCGTCCTTGCAAACTTTGACCATGTCATATGATGTATCCATCATAATGAGCTTTTCAATGGCGCCTGCCATCATGGAAAGTGTTTATAATACTAGAATCCACAAGAGGATCTTTTCGATAAAACTAACGTATAAGAGAGGGGGAAAAGAGGGAGGTAAACAAAATACGACATGGCTCTAACTATCAATATGAAGACAACCAACCACATAGCTGCAATAGTACAAGTAGCATCTTCCTCAATCACTGCCTCAAAACTTTGTGAAACAAAGAAAAAAAAAATGCATAAAAACTAAAAACTGTTGCCTTCATGCAAAGTTTAGTGCCCAAAATTCTTTTTTTTTTTTAATAAGTACGAAAATTTTATTCATCGAATGGATTGCCAAAAATTCTAGAAACTCCAATGTATCACATCCATGATATATTGTTCTTCCTAATTCACCTACTAATAAATTGTTTAAATTATAGACTAATTGCAAATAACTAATTAGACTATTGGACAGCAAACTCCTAGCAAAAGCTAGATATGTGGTTGGAAGGGAAACGATGCCATTCAAATCTTACCACGACCATGTGACAAGCGCCTGATGGCTTCCAATGAACCCCCCAAACATAATGCTGTTGGAAATGCTTTTTTACAATCCTGCCAAAAGGTAAACACATGGTTAACATGGTCACAACATATTTAAGATTTGCTTTTGACTGTGGCATAGAATATTCTCAAACTTTGTAAGTGAAGTTGCAATGGCTTATAAAAACATATTGCTGCTGAAATCAATATGATTTCTTTCTTCATAAAGAATAAAAAAAAAAGGGAGAGAAACAAAATCAAACAATTATTTTCAAGAATATAACTTACTGGAAATAGAAAAATGAGAATGAGGCAGGATGTAATATTTGAAAAGAATTCAAAACGCATTTCTAAAGAGCTTGAAACAAAAACAGGAAAATATACTCAATGACAGTTCATGAGGACCCCACCAGAGTGGGAAAATATATTCAGAAAGATTTCATACCCTAAAACCTTTTTTAGGCAGGCCCCAATACTATAATACAAAAGCACCTTCTCTAATACCAATTACCATTATTAAAAATTTGGTTACGAGAAAAAGCATTTTCCAAGCAACTACGACTGGTATGCACTTGTTTGTAATATTAAAACTTGGGGGGGGGGGGGGGGGGTTT
>QEOT01007667.1:130804-147924 GCA_003123785.1 Pterocarya stenoptera
GGGGGGGGGGGGGGGGGGGTTCTTACGTACAATTTTTCATGCAACAGTCCAATAGCATAAGCTTTCGAAGCAATTAATGCTTGTTAGCAGATATGATGATTATGATGATGATGATGATATCAGGAAACAACAAGAAGAATGCTCCTCTACTAAGCAAAAAATTAATCTATGGACCCTTTTACCATGAAGGTTTTAAAATAACCACTCCCCCCTTTCCTTTTGCAACTAACAACTACTAAAATAACTTCTCCGAATAGTTTCAGCTCTTATTCAATTATTAAAAAGCAATTAGAAAATGCCTAGGGGCATGATAATAATAACAATGATTACAGAAAACAAGTTGTAGAAGCCCTAAACCCTTTAGTATTACTGAATAACATGAAAAACATCAAAATAATGAAGATGCTTATAACGACCTCCAAGCGATCCAATAAATTGTCAGCAACAGTATCAACCAAACAGTCCTTTGGGCGCATCAACCAAGCGGCTCGATCACGCTGCCACCAAGAAACAATCAACAGTAGGATACCAAAGACATATGTACAACCCAGGAAAAGATACAGAGACAATAAAATAAAGACTAAAACAGGAAAAAAAGAAAAGAAAAAGATTATAAAGCAGGGGTGTCTGATTCTGAAGTCTAAACTCATCCACAAGACTATTAAAGAATCCAGAATTTCCCATCTCCTGATTGGACCTTACGGCTAATGTACTAATTATCTAGTATGAATACTTTGGCTTGCATTAAATGAAGCCATGGCAGAATAAAGGAAAATGAATTCAGGCCTACAATCTTTATCAGAAGTAATTGACCAAAAAAAAAAATTAGTTTCATTTCCTTTCATACTTTTTCCCTCTGAAACCAAATAAAACAGTTTTTACTACTCCGCGAGTTCCAAAATTGGGACCCGAGCAATCCAAAATCGAAGGATTCAGTGATGAATAAATTTCATATACATTCCTAACAGTTCCTCAAATTTTTTATAAACAAAGACAACAACTTCAGCGAAAATAAAATTCAACTTCAACATTCTGTTTTTCCCACATTTATTCGCTACCAAAAGGAAACCGGCGGCGGAACTCTAAAACCCAACAAATAGTAAGCTGTTTACACAATTAAAACTAAGAACTTCGAACCCCTTTCTATCCAGCAAACGAGTTTAGAGTTGAAACCATAAAATGATTTTGTTGTTTGGTCAACTAGGCGGAAAAGTATTTTAATTGGTTAAAAAAAACTAAAATTTCTGCTCCTTGAGAAAAAGCAAGAAAACGGTACCCAAGAATAATGCCAACTGAACAGACCCTTAGAGAGGTTTCAGAATAAACGAGCAGTAAAGACTGAAATGGTCGGAGAATTGACCTGTTTGCGTTTGAGGTGGCGATCGAAAACCTTAACCCTCGAGTGCTGGACCTCATCGGTGTTGTTAGTGCTGGCGTCCGAAGAGAGTGAACCGGAGGAGAAGAGACAGCACGGCTTTTTTCTTCTCCACAGTGACAATGAGTTTCTCTGATACAGAGAGAAGGCTCTCATTTCTTCCTTTCGTTTTTCTTTTTTCTCTGGAGGGGAGAAAGGCAAGGAAATTGTGCGTCTTGCGACATGAATTTCAATCAGTTCCTGCCTGAAGGCTAAAGTTTTTTTTTTTTTTTTTTAATATTTAAACGATACGTTTTACATAGGAATTAGGATGGTCGGTCCCATCTCCCACAGACGGTCAAAAGTTGGGAATTGCCTGCCTTAATTATTTATTTTTGCTAAATAGACTACCTTATTTCATTGCTCTTATGTTATTAGGATAGCGAAGCGGACGCCGGACTCCTCACCATCCAAATTCCAAAAGAATGTCGGACTCGTTGTTATATCTGGCTTCCTCTCAGTCCTATTTCTCAACCTCACCACTTCAACATTTTCCTACAAAGGTTAGGAACTTCCCATTCCCGAGCACGTCAACTGCAGTTCCTACTCTGAAATTCTCACCATTTTCTCAAAGGTTAGTGGGAAAAGGGAACTGGGTTCTTCGCAAAAACAGAATTCATGCAAAATCTGCGGATTCGGAACCCAATACAAGTGATCCATCCGCCCGGTTGTCCGAGGAAAATGCTACAGTTCCCAGCAGTGGCGGCAACCCATCCTCCAGTTTTTTGTCTATTCTTTGTCCCCTGCTCAAGCTCTTCTCTGTAAAGTCTCTTTACCCCTTTATTTTTCCTATTAACTTTGTAAGTTGGAACCTCATGCACCCTTTTTGGAAACCCATTTCCTATCTATAGCATCTTTTGGCATAGGACGAAATAACTGTCAGAACATATTGGTCATAGAGATGGATATTTATGTCCTAATTGCTTCAAGAAAATGTGTAGATGGCACAGGTACTTGTCAGGAAATGGATTCGAGTATTGAATTAACATCAAACATATCTGCTGAAGTGAATTATATTGGCATCCCCTGTAAATTACATATTAAGACTAGAGTCCGAAATGAGGAAAGTATTTCTTTCAGTAACTCATTAAATGAACTTATTGTCCTTTTATATACATGGAGTTTTAAAATAATAAACTAACTAATTCTAATACCCTCCCCTCAAGCTGGAGCATGAATGTCAATGATGCCCAGCTTGGAAATCAGAGAAGAAAACAAAGAAAAACCAAGTGGCTTTGTGAAACAATCAGCTAGTTGATGATGAGATGAAACATGAAATGGTTTGATAATTCCAGCTTGAATCTTGTCAAGGATGAAATGGCAGTCAATCTCTATATGTTTCGTGCTTTCGTGAAAACTGGGTTCGAGGCAATGTGAATAGCAGCCTTGTTATCACAGTACAAAGCAGCAGCTTGAGAAGAAGAAACTTGTAAATCATGAAGCAATGAAATAAGCCAAACTACTTCAGAAACAGCAGTAGCCATAGCTCTATACTCTGCCTTGGCTGATGATCTTGAGACTGTTGGTTGTTTCTTTGACTTCCATGAAACAAGAGAGCTACCAAGGAAGATGCAAAAACCAGTAACGGATCTTCTGGTGTCACTACATGCAGCCCAATCAGAATCAGCAAAAAGAGTTAAATGAAGAGTAGAAGTGGAAGGAAAAAACAACCCTTGACCAGGTGAGGCTTTGAGATATTGAAGCACTCGATAAGCAGCATGTAGATGGGGCTGCCGAGGAGAGTCCATAAATTGACTGAGTGTATGAACTGCAAAAGTGATATCTGGTCTGGTTATTGTAAGATAAAGCAGCCTACCCACCAAACGTCTATAAGCTGTAGGATCATCTACAAGTGGCCCTTCAGATCGAGTGAGCTGGAGATTTTGTTCCATGGGAGTATTGACAGGTTTGGAACCCAAATAACCACTGTCTGAAAGTATTTCCAGCCCATCTTCTGTTGTTCTTCTCCAACCCATTCCTGAGGCTTCAGACCTTTTTCTGTTCCAACTGAACCTGTTCAAGCTGATCATCTTCCAGCTGATCATATTCCCATTTCCTCTAATCCTTTAACCAGAAAATATTCTCGAGTACACAGGCCACCTGGTTATTTCTTTCAGTATCTCATTAAATGAACTTATTGTCCTTTTANCCCCCCCCCCCCCGGGGGGGGGGGGGGGGGGTGGGCGGCGGGATGGTTGTGCAGAGAAGCTTCAGACTTTGTCAATTTTACATGTTACATGAGCGCATAGATATCTTTATTTTATGACTAAAATGAAGGAACAAGGGTCCGAGAATTTAACGAATAAGGTGAAAGCTCTGACTATGTAACGATAGGGTGAAGTGGGGCTGATCAATTGTTATGTAATGAGTTGTATTCTCATAACGTAAATGGATGAATTTTGAAAGAAGAAAAAAATGGTATAGTTGGCGTGTTAGCATAGAGAGCTGCAACCACAGAAATCCAGCTGTACAAATTGAGATGTAAGGAGCCTGTACAACTTGGATTGCCTGACAGTTTATGCCAGGTACTCTTAAGGGTTGCAAGTCTAGCGAGAGCATCAGAAAATGTCTTTTAAATTTACACGTTGTATGCATGCTTTGTGATGTACTATTTTTGATTGGACAACCTTTTGTTGTCGTAATTCATTCCCTACTTACTGTTTCCTTATTTTTGGGTTTGTCATTTTAACTTACCAATATATTTCTCTTCTTTCTTGCAGGGAGGAGATCCTTCTCAAGAGCGAAATTATGGTTTGGAGGTAATCTCATTTAAGAGCTGCCTTGTTTTCTTTATTCAGGTTCCATACTTCCAAAAAAACTTTCCTTTTCATTATTTTTAGTTCCTAGATGATGTCTCCTCCTTTCTTGGTCTCATAGAAGAGACATGGAAAATGAAACGAATTTAAAAGATACAGTGAATAAATAACTATAATGCTAAACGCATACTGTGGTATAAACATATTGTGCAACTGCTTTGGATGGGTAGAAGATAAAACATTTAAAAAAAATAAACCTATTTGAATTACCATATCTTAAAGTTCATTAACTATACCATATATGTCACTTTACTGGTATCTTGTTTTGTCCTTGCACTTGCATGTATGTGTTATGTATGCATGTATTCAGTGATGAAGTTACGGGGGGCCAGAGCACGAACTCTGAAGGGTGGTGTATTTATATATTGAGAACGAACGTACGATTGCCTTACTTTTATATAGAGTTTGAAAAGGTATAAAAACCAGTGCTGAAAGCTCCATACCTATTATATTCTCTTGCACCGCACTCTTCTGTAAATTCACTACTCAGTTTTTTCTTTCAACTGTGTATTAATCGGAAACAAGGCTTTGAAACAAAATGGTGGATGACTTTCTTGGAGATTATTTAGCAGTCTACATTGAGAAGGAAATTGCTGAAAGATTTAGCACGGATGCCATAATTGATGAATTTTATTCAATGAAAAAGCGACAAACTTAACTAGCATAACTGGTTATATTTTACTTTTTTTATGCATTCAAACTTTTACTTAAAAATATATATTTTTTATTATATGTTTGGAGTTATGTGATAATTTTTTTATAAAGTTTTACATGTACCTTGGCCCCCCCTAAATTAAATTTCTAGCTTTGTCCTTGCATGTATTCATGCATTCACATGTTTGTGTAATAATATCAATTTTGCGCTAGGCAGGCTTCAATTTCAACAGTTTCACCTTCCAGCTCACTCAGGCACCTCTGATTTGTTTCTGAATGTAGGTAGCAACATCTTCCATGTCCACCTTGGCTAGATTTCCTTGGGGAGCAAAAGTGCTATCAAACACTTTAAACAGGCAAGAGATCACCACAGATCCTCCTATGCGTTTGCAACTTTTTGAATTTGGTATGCTTCTCACTGATTTTACAGCCAGGGTATACATCAACAAAGTCATGGTCAATGTTTATTGCAATCAGGAAAATACCCTTTGTTTCATATGGTTTTTAAGTTATGAGAGTCAAGAATATTGTTGGAACATGATTTGCTCTATTTGAATGTATCAAGATGATTGAACATTGGCCTAAAGCTTAGATATTGGTATATTTGTACAATAATGAAGAAGCAAGTAAACTCTTGTTCAAGGGAGTCCTGATAGCTTTAAAGATAAGGATTCTTCAACTAAGTTCTCATACATGGAGACCAGATTGTTGTTAATTGTTATTGTATGCTTAAGAGTAATGCTTTCAGCAATTGGCATATTTTTGTAAGTTCTAACTCTTCAAATATAATTTGTTAACAGAGGCATGTCCCTTTTGCCGGAGGGTTCGAGAGGCCATGACAGAACTAGATCTTTCTGTAGAGGTGCGAAAGTTATACATTAGATGCAATTACCAACTCCTTAGTTATCTGAACCTCTTTGCTGGTAACTGACCTATGTTAGAGTGATTGCTCACATTTTCTTTGCTGCCTCATTGTTTCTACACCATTCTATTTTTGCGCCCAAGGCATATTACTCAATCACAAATTAATTAGAAAGGGAAAATGAAAGATGGTTTGAGCCCATGCTTAAGCTGAGAAATATGGACTTGATTCTAGGTCCAGTTTGCATCTAGTATACACTAAAGAGAGGGGGGGGGGGGGGGGGGGGGGGGGTGGACAGGTTTCCAGCTTTAGCTTCCTAGATGGTTGGGGTAGCTCTGTTATATTGCTATCTCATGAAAAATTATTCCATGCTGTAACTTGGCATAAGTGGCTAAATTCCTTGATATTAATTTCATTGCTTAAGAAGGGATTTCAATTTTACTTACCAAAAAAGGAAGAGAAGGATTTCAATTTCAATCTCTATGCTTGTCAAATCCGAACTGCTTTATTTCTAAAAGTGCATTTCTAACACTGAAAGTGCGTGTTCAAATTTTCAATTTTGTTTGTAATATTTGGAAAGTATTTGCCTTCTGGTGCTCCTTTGTCATTCAGTTTCCTGATTTCAACTCAATGGCATGTATCCATAGGTCTTTCCCTGTCCAAAAGGCTCTGTAAGGCATAGAGAAATTGTTAGAAGATCCGGGGGCAAAGAACAGTATGTAATTCTTTCTGCCATAATTTTATTAATAAAGATAATTATGACATGCAATGTGACTCGTCAAATATGGGCCTTTAATGGTATTGACATTCTTAATCTATTCTGGACATGCATTCTTTGAACAAAAAGATTAAGCTTCATCCATCATTTGTGTCTTCTTCACCTCCCTAAATTTTGTCGTTATAAAATTTCCATGAAGGTATCCTTTCCTCAGTTACAGAACTTCTGTGCAGGTTCCCTTTCCTCATTGACCCAAATTCTGGTATTTCATTGTATGAAAGCGGTAAGCACGGAGCTAATTTTCACATGCATGCATGTGGTCTTATTTACTTGTGATTTATTTGGATAAGGTCAGATATTCATGAGTAAATTTGGCTACACTGTAGCCATGAGCTGCAAGATTTTTTTACGAGTTAAACTGCAAGATTCTTAAAATTCCAGAAGATATCTGCACAGGAGTATGCATGTTTGGAGCTCATTCTGAATTGTAGGACAGGACTGACTAGATGCATAAACATCTTAAAACTCTTAGAGGATTTGTTGTACTCTAATCCAGTGCTCTTATAAGTTAGAAAACACAAGATATCAACTGCTGACTTGTTAGATAGTATCTTTCTTACATAGGTTTAAGACTTTTGATGAGACATACCTAGCCAAAAATTTTTGGGGAGGGGTTAGATAGTGTCTTTCTTACAAGCAAGCTACCAACTGCTAACTTGTTAGACTGGTTGCAGCAGTGAAAGACAAAGAAGATGGATCCTATGACTCACTGAATGAACCCAAAATTTTTTGGCTAGGTATGTAGAATAATTCAGAAAACCCAGTGATTCTGCAAATCAACGAATGGCTCATAGGTAATCATTGGACTGCCAGTTAGTGAACCTTCTTATAATTATCCTGAAGCCATAAGAACCTAGACTGATTGGGTAATCGGACAATCTAGTGTGACCAGCATATACAAAGATAGGATAAAGAGAAATTTGACTTTGAAATATAAAGTTATTTGGATAAAGTGGATCCATGGAGCCATTTCCTAAATGGTCATGGTAATGGTGCTGACAATGACTATGTCATGTTGGAGTCTGATTTTGAAATTGAAGTTAAACATTATTCAACTCAGCAGAGCGGACTGATTGAATAAAATCATTCTCGACATTTTGAGTTTAAATATGAATTCATTGTTTACATGATGCATACTTGAAGGGATAGTTTTGTGCTTTGTTTGGTAGTCTCTTACTCGATTTTGTGAATATAACTAGAAGCATACCTTGTAAATTATAGCTTATAAATAGATTTAGGGAAAATCATGCCTTAGCCCTTCCAAACATCACTCTTGCAATGATCACGAAACTATCAAAATTACACCTTACCCCTTCCAAATTTTCACCCTTGCAATACGAGCACCACTAAAAGGAGGGAGCGAATTGCAAAATGCGTGGTGGTTTGTGGAGTAGACGGATTGTTTTGATAATTCGGTGATCATGTTGCAAAAGGAGTGATGGTTAAAGGGGTGAAGTTCTTGGACTTAATTTCGTTGTGTTCAGATGTTTTTGACAGGCATTCTAACTTTTGTTGATAGGTGATATTGTGAATTATCTATTTGAGCAGTACGGTGGGAGAAGTCCATCCGCTGGACTTTTGGAAAGGTATTGGATATCAGAAGTTATTTTGTTGGTCAAGAATAACATATTCTGTATAAGTACAACTTTGAGACTCGGGATGAAGTTTTCAATTGCTGTTGAATACCATATCTTCTTATTTTTTCATGATCGTCATTTACACGCGAGACTATGATGTTAACTTGTTTGTAACTCCTGTTCTTATGCTAAAATTTTCAAGTAATTGAAAAGTATTAGACTGTAAGTTTATATTGGGTCTATAATTCTTTTATGCATTCCAAAAAGTATATAAAGATGTCACATTTTTTGTGCAAATAGATTTTGGCACATGTTGGGATATATATACCCATAAATCAATACCTACTATTCAGCAATACCAATTTTAGATTCATTTAGCTCTCAATCTAAATCTCTCTCTCTCTCTCTCTCTCTCTCTCTCTCTCTCTCTCTCTCATGTTTCATGTAGCACATTGTTCACGGGATGGATGCCTACAATTCTTCGAGCAGGTAGAGGAATGGCATTGTGGGAAAAGGCCAGACAAGATCCACCACCCAAGAAATTGGAACTTTTCTCATATGAAAACAATCCAGTACGATAATGCCTCTCAAGTCCCTTGACTGTTTTGGTGACTTTTATTTTTTATTTTTTTTGAGATAGATTGTGTTTTATACTTTACATGGTCTCTTTTTTTTTCTTGGCAAATCATAGCATTATATATTAATAAGAAACAAGGTTATATGGAGAAGTCTAAATGTTGCTACTGGATTTCTTGCAAAATGGAGGGGAAGGAACAGATCTATGGAAAAGGCTGGCGGATTTGGCGGCGTGTGGGTGCCCCATGTTGCATGGAGTGGTGATCAAAAGGGTGGGGTGGCAGATTGGGACGAGGGAATGGGGATGGGTTGTGCATGGTGTACACAAATGACCACAAAAGGGTAGATTGGAGTAATGAGAGAGAAAAACTAAGGGGGGAAAAAAGAGAGAGGGGCCAGTGAAGGGAGGGAGGCTGCAGTGGTGGCAGTGGGGCCAGATGGTTTATGCCCCATCTCATTTATCAGAGTTGAACAAGGGAACCACCCATGGAGGTAGTTGAATGGGGTAAAACTGGTGGAATAAAAATTAACAAAATCTATAGATGCTTGAAGATCAAGGAGAGACACTGGGGAGAGGGTCAGTGGAGGCTCTTAACCTGGGTTATCTTTCTGTTCCTTGTAAAAAATAGAGGATGGCTTCGATACTTACCTAAGTTTGATTTATGACCTTCACTTGGCCAAGTCAAGGTATGTTGCTCAATCAGAGAGCTACTACACCTTCATTTGTGAAAGTTCGGGTACCAAACATCCTTGAGTTGTCAGCCAAAGAATTCTGAAAATGAAGATCTCAGTCAGAATGCTAGGATCTTTATTGTGCACAAAATCATTTTCTAGAGCTCCCATGACTGTTATACTTTCTTCAAGTATCTTCTGGCAGTTTAAAGCATCTTCTGTCATACCCACTACGTTTCACTTACTTTTTCTTCCAATATCCAGTATGCGCGAATTGTGCGTGAGGCACTATGTGAGTTGGAGCTTCCATACATTCTCCATAATGTGGGAGAAGGTTCTGGGCGGACAAAGCTACTTCTTGATGTATCTGGATCAAATGAGGTTGGCAATCTTTATGCAATATACAATTTCTATCTACGAATGTGCTTCAGTTGAGAAATTTCAATTATGCAAGTATTTTACTAGTCATTGTGCCTTTCCATTGGCCTGAAGGTCCCATGGCATGGGCCTTGCATGATCACGATTACAGGGAGATGACAAATGCACACACACAGTGTATGCATCTTATAAGGTTCATGCATGTTGGATGTATTTTGCTTGACTGCATGCACGTTTTCACTTTGGGGAACTTTGAGAATGACTACGGCTGTTATCTTATCTCACAGGTACCTTACTTCATTGATCCCAACACCAGTGTTCGGTTGGGTGACTACAAGAAGATCTTGTCTTACCTGTTCCAGACATATGCGGCAGCCACTGTATAGGGCTAAATTGTGTGTATATCCTTCTTCGTTTCTCAGTGCTTGTTTACTCTTTTTTTTTTTTTCCTCTGGTAGTGTATTGCTTCTTACCTACTTACCCGAAGAAAAATAGAGGAAAGTAGATATTGATGTGGCTTCTTACTCGTCCACAGAAAAAAAAATATTGATGTGATCAAACTCAATTCTGTATGTGCTGTAAAGGAAAATCACCAAGATCAGATAAAAAAAAAAAAAAAAAAAATATTGTCCCCGAGTAAAAGTCCTTACAAAGTAACTGAGCTGCTCCTACGAAACTCCCTCAACTAAAGTTTGAAGAAATCCCTCCCAGGGGAGGAGCTCTAAGCCTTCAACTTCTCCATCCCTCCTCCCCTTTTCCTTCGCTCCTCCCCCTCCCCCTCCCCCTGCCCCTTCACAAGACAGATCTGTCATTTTCTTTCAATCTTTTTTTCTTTTTGAGTGGTTGAAGTTACATAGCATATAGTCTGTTTTAGCAATCATATCTTCAAGGCAGTCGCTTTCTTGGCATTTGTACTAATAAAATGTGGGACAAAATGGTCTTAGAGGATAGTCTCTTTCTTCGCTCAATTGAGGTCTTTGTGACAAGTTTTTGATTAACACCAAATTCTATGTCCAGTTTTTTCCTGAGCATTAGACGACTTTTGTCGTTGGAAGACAGTATCACCTTATAAATTACAGGGTACAAAGACGCTAGGGGTGTTCTTAAATTTTGAATGCCCTTGAATGGTGGAGTACTGATAGCTTTGACTTTTACGAAATGGAAGAGAGTAGAGAGTAGGGCTCTAATCGAGTCGAGCCGAGCTGAGCTTTAGCTTGCCGAGCTCGGCTCGATTCAAAATACTTGAGTTCGAGTTTGAGATTTTTTTTTATTCTTTGTTCAAGCTCGACTCGATAAGATAAACTCTTAATTCGAGCTCGAGTTCGAATTGTTTTTTTTTTAATGAGATTTAATAATTAATAAAATAAATAAATAAAATAAAAGACCTAATATTAAATTTATACAACTAACAAGTATACTTCTATTGAATTATAAAATCTTGAAAAATTTATAAATAATTAAAATATCTAACTAGTTGATATTTATTCAAAATAACAATATATTAGCCTACATATATTATACATACATACATTTAATATGATAACATATATCTATTTCATATATGATTTCCACATACTAGTATATAAAATTATTAAATTTTATCGACTAATTGTTATACAAATTGTAGAATATACCTATAAAGTATATTCAATATATAGACAAAAGTAATTAGACTACATATTATATATTTAATTATAGAAGTGGTATGCTTATATTATTAGCTAATACATATATATATGTATATATACATATATGTATGTATATATTTATCAATATATGAATGAGTTTTAATCAAGTTGAGCTAACGAGTCGATTCGAGCATAAAGGAGCCTTAACCGAGTCGAGTCGAGTTTTATCGTGTATGTGTCATTTACTAATCGAGCGAGTCTCTGCTTTCACGAACGATATTTTTTTTTCACGAGTTGAGTTCGATTCGAGTTTAACCGAGTGGACTATCGAATAAACTGATTCATTTACAGCCCTAGTAGAGAGAAATAGGGAGCTAAAACCAGCCAAAAATGTACATCTGTATCCAAAAGTGGATGACCCATTTGCTTCAAGAAACGGTTCTCCTTAGGATTATTAAGCCGATAAATTTTGAAGGCTTTCATTATTAGGAGGCAATACTTTCCAACAATTAAAGACATAAAGTTGTACCTACTCTATACCTTTTACTTTAAACTCCACAACTGGATCTTTTTATTTTTCCTTGAAGCCAGCACATCGATCCCCTTCAACCCATTATTTTGTAAGAAGGATCAACCTCTCCAACTACATAAAATCTCCACATGGGCAAAAATGGCTTAAAAACTGCAAAAACACCTGTAGATCTACCAACCGTGCTATGCCTATTATACCAGACAGACACCTTAGTGGCTTTCATGTCCACATCATGCTAACTTCCTTGCTTCATCTCTACTAAATTTTTATTTAAAAAAAAAAAAAACAGAAATCATGATTGCTTCTACCTCTCCTCCTTCCCTTTCAAGTCACCCCCTTTCATAACCTTGGGTCTCAATGTCCCATCTCCATCGAAAACTGGTTGGATCTCTGGCCTTGAACGTAACGATTTTCCTTTGTGTCTTTCTATGTAGCTCGTGTGTAACGTTTGTATTGGACCGTTTAGTCCTAATCACCTTTACACGAAACCGAAGTTTGATGCCAATATTTCCATCTACCTTTTCTCCATTTTCTTTCCAACCAAACCAGAAACAAACAAACAATTCACAGTCTTCTCTCCCTCAAGCTCACCATTTTCAACTTCAATTCAGACCAAAATCGAAGAACCCATCATACTCTCTCTCTCTTTCCCAGAACGAAATTTGAGACCATCAAGAACCATGAAGTCAACAATTCAACTTTCCATCAACCTTAAGCTCATCCTCATCTGCTTTTTCTTTCTCATCCTCCTCCTTTTGATAGTAAGATCGAGCATTTCACCTTCCCAGTCACCCATCCCAGAAATCCACCTCTCAAATTCAACAAAATCAGCAACATCTTCAGCATGCTCATCCCTCCTCACACCAACTTGCACCAAAACCCCACCTTCCCTAGCCAACGCTCTCATCCACTATGCAACGACCAACATCACCCCACAACAAACCTTGAAGGAAATCTCAGTATCAGCAAGAGTCCTAGCAAAGAAATCCCCATGCAACTTCTTGGTCTTTGGCCTTGGCCACGACAGCCTCATGTGGACAGCACTCAACCAAGGTGGTCGCACGGTTTTCCTGGAAGAAGACAAGGCGTGGATCGGGCAAATCCAACAACGTTTACCCACATTAGAGTCATACCACGTTGTATACGACACCAAGGTTCACCAGGCTGACGAGCTTATGAGAATTGGAATGGAAGAAGAATGCAAATATGTGAGTGATCCTAGATTCTCCAAGTGCCAACTTGCCCACAAGGGCTTTCCAAATGAGGTGTACGACATAGAGTGGGACTTGATAATGGTTGATGCGCCTACTGGGTATCATGATGAAGCACCGGGGAGGATGAGTGCCATTTACACTGCTGGGTTGATGGCTAGGAATAGAGAGGAGGGGGAAACGGATGTGTTTGTTCATGATGTAGATAGAGTTGTGGAGGAAAAGTTCTCAAGGACTTTTCTTTGTGAAGGGTACATGATGGAACAAGAAGGGAGGATAAGGCATTTCACCATTCCAAGTCATAGGGCTCGTCTGGGCAGACCCTTTTGCCCATAGAGGTTTCAATACTCTTCCTCATTTTTTCCCCCTTTGTTGGTTTCTTTTCATGATTGCCTGTGTTTTTTCATATAGTTCTTGTTTACAGCTCATAGATATATTAATTACTTGGAGCTGCGATTTTCAAATCGCTTCTCATTCAATGTTACTAATTGTCTCCACCGAATGAAGATCGATTCATACATATTATTGAGATTTTCAGATTTTTTTATTTTTTCTCGACAAATTATTTATTGAGAAGATTAAACGGACCATAAGCATTACAAAAAAAAAAACAGTGTGCGGGGGCCGTGACCCTTGATAAGACAACCAATCTGGGTGAAAATGCGAATTTCATTGGGAATTATCGATCTCGTGGCGCAATTAATTTTGTAATTACGAGATATTTGTAGCTGTTAATGGATCCACATCAGTGGTATGTATACACATGAAAACTGATCAAAAGATGAATGTCACCAGATAATATAGAGTGGGATCATCCCAAATGCTAAAGCTACCACAGAACTCGATCGGAAGATAAAAACAAAGAAAAACCTATCACATAAATTGTCAAAATGCGTTCCCAACTAAAACGGTGTAACAAGGAGAAGCAGATAAAGTGCTCTTGCTGCGATGATCTGTAAGAAAGAAGGTAGAGATATATTTGATTATTTGACAGTTGAAGTGACATTTGTCAAAGCATATATATTAATGTCTGCCATTACATATAGACAATGATCATCCTAACAACCGCACCATCCTCATTAATAAATTTAATATTGTGAAAAAGAATTCAAAAAAGACAATGACAGAGTACTTACCAATGTTAACATGCAAATGAAAAGCAGGTTTTTATGGTTGCTTTTGGGGGACGTCAGAACTCAGCTACTCCATTTGTAGTGTGCGTACGCCATGTTAATGGTGAAACGGGCATGCAAGAAATTTGCCATGATTAAGGAGCTAGCTCGATCGCACGTACAACTCCCTCTCCGTCTTCCATATCTGGCCTGTATTTCCTTTGAAGCCTCCATCTTTGTCGAGTTTTGAAAATATTTTTTCCGTTTGTTGAAAAGGATATGCCCAAAATTATTCAATGACATGGTTTTTAAAGAAAAAGAAAAAAAGAAAGTGGTTTAAACAGTATAAAGTAATTAAAACATTTTACGTCCCATCTTATTTTTCCAGAACTTTAGCCAAATTATTTTGATTTTTAAATGAGTGATTATTCAGTATTGTGAAGACAATTTAATGAGCTTATATGTAGCCAAAGCCCAGTAGCCTATAAAAAAAATGGAGACAGGCCCAGTAGTGGTCAAGAACGTTTGAATGGATCAGATAACCCAAAAAAATGCTAAACTGGATAGGGTTAAACCCAGATAGTTGCACGGAATAATCTTTTCATCCACGGATAGCAAGAACGCTCTACCTCTCCCTTCTCTCTCTTTCTCTGAGACGCATAGTAAATTGTCTGATTTATTGTCTGTGATAGTAAATTTGAGATACCGTAATGGCGAAGAGGGAGTTGATGTCTTCGGCGCCATGGAGGGGCGAAGAGGAGTCCACCGAGGAGTTTTGGGGACGCGAAGCTCAAAGTTACGAAGCAGCCTGGAGCCGAACCGGTGATGCACGTCCCTCAAAAGAAGAAGGANTTTATGCGTTAATTCATAGCTTATTTAAGTTTCTGTACAAAGATGATTTTTTAAATGTGAGCTCTGCTACAAAGTTTCCATATTTATTGAGTCCCATATTCGACCAGTTCACTGAAGTCAGCTCTATAATGTGACTCTAGGTTGACGAACTTATTAGAACTAGAATTACCGCTCTATGCCAAAACAGAGAACAAAACACGCGCACACGATTTCTAGAAGTGGATTAGAACTTTTAATTCGTAGGAGTTTCAAAAGATACTTGTAGAAAGAAGTTTCAAGAGATGGACCATGGCAGGTCATGCTGTGTCGAACTTTTTTAATACAAATTAGCAACATGTTCATTGGTGTTCCCATATCTAAATTTTTAGGAGTTGCCATGTCCAGCTCCCATTGTTGCACAAAACATGACACTTGTCCATGTCCACAAGATAAATATCTCTCTCACTCGCAGAGTTGGTCTTCTAAATCTTAAGAATAGACAATGGAGAGAGCACTAGAGTGTTAGAGCCATTTTGGTGGATTCCTTTCCTTCCTTGATTGTAAGTTGCACAGGTACCCAGTGGGCTTACCAACTGCCTTTCGGCATTAATTTTGTCTCAAGAATAAATTTTGCTTAAAACAACTAAACGCGCGTGGACAGTGATTGCTGGGAGTAACTCTGAATTCTTAGTACTCACACCAATAGGGCCAATTTCATATAAAAGAACTCGCTGCTTGGAGTATACAGCCTTTGCCCTTTTGTGTGTGTTTTGATTGGTCGTCGATAAAAGTGTTACTCCTACCTGTCAAGTGGTTGTGGGTTCAGATATTTGTGTTCAACTCCACACTAGGAATTCCCTAGATTACTTGGTACACAGTTCTGGCAGGTGACAGACAATGTATACAGGTGACTCCCATGGTGGGTTCGAAGGCCCTACCTTTGTAAGTTCCACTGTCATAAAAATTAATACTTATTATCGATTGTTACTTATAAAGAAAAAACTCATTATCTTTTGTATTTTTCTTCATTATATTTTTGCATCTGAATCTGTTCATGCTTCAGTTTGATAAGTAATAATCTTTTGTCTGTACAGTTTCTTCAACGGGTATTCAGCATTGACACCATTATGAAACCTCTTCCACCTGCCATGGCCTATAATATTTCCCGCAACTTGAACTTCTTCACGTGCATTTTCACATAATTCTTTGGTAAGTTAATTTCTTTGTGCATTTCTTGGAAGTGAAGATTCAAGAATGTGGGAAATAGTACAATTTAATCGATACTATACAATACTTTTAACCAGTTAGTTCTAAGGATTCTCATTCTTAGCTACCCATAAAATAAACGAATTCTCGTTCTTATCTTTCATTTTCAGTGACTACAATGTACCCCCCCAATATTTTTCTTTCACAGAAGCTGTTATTCTTGGAAGGTGGAAGTGGTATAATTTCTTAGGAAGTTACAATTATCTAGAGTTCCAGATCTGTTTTAAGGACTAACAAACATAGGTTCAGGGAGATTGTTCTCTCTCTCTCTCTCTCTCTCAAATAAATATATAATAGAAGAAATAGTAAATAAGAAGAAAAAAATGGGGTAGATAGACCCTCAATGTCCAATCAAGGTACCTTATCTGATCAAACTTCGAAGCTCAGAATTGGTTGAGGCTACAAACAAACCAAAATTTTTTATCCTTTAAAAAATAGCTTGCTTTGGTCTCATGATTGCATTCAAGTTCATTGAAAGACTGAAGGATTAGGTCTTGTGACCAAAGCCTGTCATTTTCCCTTTCCGGTGTTTTAAATTTATAAGCTGACTGCTAAATTTTATTTTTGCTAGCTCAGTCTAGGTAAATTTCAGTGCAATAGAACTTATGAGAGTCGTTGCATTGCAGATCCAGAAGGTATTGAAAATTCCCAGAAATCACTTGGGATAGGACAGGAAGAGAAAGCTCGTCGAGTTCGATGAATGAGGAGTGGCATCGAGCAAGGCAATGTGAATTTAGTTGAACTCACTTTATCTTTGACACTGTTCATTGAAGTTTAAATGTAATCTCTAAATTCCACGAGATCCCTACAGAG
>QEOT01007668.1:8972-29259 GCA_003123785.1 Pterocarya stenoptera
AGAAAAAGTTTGTAGATAATATTTTTTTATGGCGACATATGCATTTATTAGTGACGGAATTAGTTGGTGGCAAACTAGTTACAATTCCCGCGAATACAATTTGGTTGTAAATAATTACAATTTGCCACCAAATTCACGATGTCAGAAAAATCTCGCCGGAAATAATTATATTAGACCATTTCTTATTTGTCACGAGTTACAATCTGTGAAAATTAAATATTTTTTCCCATCAATTAAGATCATCAAAAAAAATTTACACATTATATTTTTTTACTTTTCCCACAAAATTAAGCTCATTAGAAAAAGTTTGTAGATAAACTTTTTTTTTTGGGATAGAATTTTTTCTTGCGAGTTTTATTTGGTAGCAAATAGTGACCTTTTACAGCGAAAGAGATTTTTTCTCAAAATGTCAATTTTTATGATTCATTTCTGACTAATAAGAAAGTGCCACTAATACTTACTTTTTGCGGCGAAAATCATATCGTTGCAAATAGTTTTGCCAATAATAGTGGATTTTGGGACAGAATTTTTTCCAGCGAGTTTTATTTGGTGGCAAATAAGTATTTTTTGTTACCAAATTCACATCTTCAGAAAAAAGTTGGCTTGAAATATTTACATTTGGCTATTATATTTGTCACGGGTTATGAGTTGTCGCAAAAAAATAACCATAGTATTTGCGACGACTATAGTCGCTACAGAATCTCTTTTAGTGACATAATACAGCCGCTTGAAGAAACTAGTAGTCGCCACTAGCATTTGCGGCAATTATAATCGCCACAAAATGTATAAAGTTTCGCCGCAAAGGAAAAAATTTAAATCTCCCCCTTCTTTTTCATTTTCTCCCCCCGCCCGCGCCAGATACCCATTTTTCTCTTTGTCGTACTCTCACCTTCCCCCCCGGGCGACCTCACCTCTCTCTTCTTCCCACCGACTGCGAGCCTCCCCCCCCCCCGGGCGACCTCACCTCTCTCTCCTTCCCACCGACTGCGAACCTCTGCCCCTACTGCGACCTCACCTCTCTCTCTTCGAACATTTCATCTATGGTTTTTTGTTTTCAGGTTTTGGGATTTCCTCTCCCTTGATTTCCTTTTGCATATTATTAAAAAATAGTATATTAATTTATGCAAAAGAAACTAGTGTATTTGCAGTTCTCCCATGGTTTCTATTTGATGAACTTCGATTTTTCTCTGTAATTTTGCATATTGCAGGTTTTAGCTTAAGGTAAGTTGCAAAATTTATTTCTATCCATTTAACAAATGCATATTGCATTTGTGGCATGAATGAGACGGCTTCTTCTCAAAGTGGTAATGTTCTTTGGTCTTTTCCTTCGATTGCCAATTCTGTTGAAGGTATATACAATTTGTGGCTAGAATGTGGTTATGCGTATTCCTGTGTTTTTTGTTACTAAATTATGAGGAACCCTTTTTGCCATGAGTGATGGTAAAATCTGGAAGTAACTATGTTGTGGAAGTTCTGGAAGTGTTTTCTTTTTGTAGATTGTGGCTAAATTAAACACCTAGGAAAGGAAGTTCTGGAAGATAAGCAAGCAAAATTTTCAAGGTAATCAAGTATAGCTAGAATGTTGAGATCCTTTTAGTAGATTGTATAGCAATCAAAGTGGGAATATGATTGAATTTTGTGCTGATTTTTGAAGCTGCAATTAAAAGCCCTTTGTTTAAATAGACATTAAATATGCAACTTATTTTATGCCATGTTTGGATAAATGCCTTTTGTTTGTTTAATACTAGTTAGTGGGTGGGAGCAGCCTATAGATAGCAATCTTTCTTCCATGTTTGCTATAATGGCTGGGCACCTGCTATATATTGTACTTTGCAGGATAATTTTTTATGGAACCACTTGCTTTTTGTGTCATGAATTTGTAAATCATTATCTAGGTTTGGTTAGATTGTAGTCTTGTCCAGGAAATTGCAACTACATGTTAATTGTGTTAGTAGTAGTTGCTAGTAATGCTCCTTTAGGATTTTAATTGATCTTGTTGTGAGCTCAATGGTGTCTTTCCTGCCACAAAGTCTTTAATAAACTTGAAGTCAGTGAGTTTGATCCCTTCCACCAATTTAGCCTCTTTTGTTTTTGCAAACATTTCTCTTTTATATTCTTTTTCTTGTTTCCTCTCTCTTTTTCTAGTCTTTAATTTCATTCCCTAATTTTGGAATAATATTATAGTTTTGGGTCATTTATTTGATCCCAAATTTTATGCTTTTATAGTGACGGACTTAAAGTATGTGTGAATAATAACATGCTCCCAAGAATTGAGATTGATAGATAGATGGTGGTGATAAACGCAAGAGCATCGGTTCATGAAACAAGTTTAAGCCTCTCAACTACACCAATTTTAAGAACAATGGAAGCTTATTCAGTCAAACAAACAGATTTGTTGCTTCTAGACTTGTAATCCTTGTAGGCTAATAGCCCAAGGATAAATCATAAAACCTCTGGCAAGATGATAAAAAGATTAAATAGCTATATGAAGTATATTTGCTGTTATATGCATATATATTTGTTTATTTTACTATCTGAAGTGGTTGTTTTCTGTTTACACATGATTCTTACACGATTGTTTTATTTCTTTAGCTGTGTTCTTGCAAAGAGCAGGCAAAAAAAGAAGCAGCATTGAAGAATGAAGCCTTGAAACAAACAACTTCTATGCAACAACTACCTCACCTGAAATTCGTTTGGTAGTGAGAATTTCAGTCATGAGCTTTGTATTGTGTCCTTTTTTCTTTTGGTAGCCATAGATTTGTATAGCTCTCTCTCTTTCTCTCCCTTTTATGGGCTATTAGATTTATTTGGTTATTTGGTGTTGGAATGATGTACATGGGCAGTATACATGATTAGTAGGTTTTATATGTTAGGTGAGTGTGAAGTGCAGTGTTGTGAATGGTTGCTAAGTGTGGATTGAAATGGAGTTGTAAGTGAAGAATGGAGATTTTGAAGTATGGGGTTGTGTTGGCTTGTTTTATGTGGAGTTTAAGTGGACTATGGGGTCACTAATTGTTTTGTTTCTTGAACAATCAGTGACTTTAGTGTCACTGTCGCTGATTGTGTGTTTCTTCATTGTGAGCTTGGGATACTGTTTTACTAGTTTTTTTTTTTTTTTTTAAAAGACTATTTTCGACGATCATAAATCGCCAGAAATACTTTTTTGGTCGCAAATGTGTATTTCCCACGTTTTCCACCGCGGCAGATAAGTATTTTCGACCCCAGTTAACCATGGTTGGCACACGTTTTGCCATGAAAGTTTGCACTTTTTGCAAGGAAAAAAATCGTCGAAATTAAGAGTATTTCTGACACATATTTCACTCGTAGCTTTTAGTACTATAAGTTGCCACGTATTTCTGAGGATTCAGCTACGACTTGAAATGGCGGAAAAAAGTTATTTTGGACAAAAATATGGATTAATTGTGACAAAATTACTCATGGGAAAAAGACTAATTTGTTGAAGTGGAGGGTCATTCCCTGCAATCAGTTTTCAACAATTGTGGTTGGGCATCAATCTTAGATCAGAGAGAATAAGCATGGGAGTTCGTGCCCCCTATATTGACATCATCGCTGAGTTTTATAAAGAGCTCGGTGGTGCCACCCCAAATGACGGAGGGGCATACAGGATCTCTGTCTGAGGAGCTCCAGTTATATTTTCAGCAGACGGACTTGCTGAATATCTTGGTATTCCTAAATTGCGCAATGCCTATCCAAAAGTGCTGACTAGAGAGTCTGATCCTTCAAGTAATACAAAGATGGCTCAGGACGAGGGATCAATTTACACAGATGAGCTCAATACTCTCACTGATCATGAGGTGAGGGACTTGATTGTTGGTCTAGATGCTCTTCTGTATGATGGGTCGAAATCCATCAAGCAAGCATATCTATCTTCCTTCTTCAAGATTATGAATTTGATAATCGCTAACAATATTGACAATCGGCAGCACAAGATCGAGGTTGGAATGTATCGAGCGAAATTTATAATACAGGTCGCTCGTGGCATTCCTATCGACCTCGTAGGGTATATATTCAATAGAATTCGATCAAAGGCCTGGTACATTACGACAGATATAGTTCTATTTGTGATCCTGATCATCTGATTTTTGTTATATTCTAGGGTCGTGCCAGATGTTGTCGAGCGTGCACGGGAGCCAATGGGAGCGATCAACAGCACCACCCTATCACGAAGCATTGGACACTCGAGACTTCATCTTTATGGACCTGTTCTTGACCGGGTTGATATTCATAAAGATGCACAGCCCGGAGATCCTGGAGTATCGGCTGGTGAGGCATCCACACAGGCTGAGGCATCACGCACATCTACTCACGAGGAGATGGCTAACATACTGCATGCAGAGATCATAGGACACACATCAGCAGTGATCGATGCGGTGCGTACGGAAGTTTGTACTGCCATGTCTGAATTGCGTACAGAGATTAATTCTAGCATCACTGAGTTACTTATAGAGATTCATGCCATTACTGCGACTTAGGTCACGCTCAGTACTCCACTAACACAGGTAGAGACACGCTTAGCTGTAGTCAAGGATGTGTGCAAAGAGCTGGGATCATAGTAGTTCCTATCTTTTATTTATATTTTTTTTATTTTTGGTATGGACAATATCTGGTATTTTGTAAATTTGATTTAATTATGAATTAAATCTTTTTTGTCTTTTCTGGATTAATTATTGATTTATATTATGTAGTGTATAGATGATAAGTAGAACAACTTAATTAGTTTAATAAGAATAAAATAAAATAATAACAAATAATTTTAAATATGTAAAGTAGCATTCCTCTAACCACCTTTTCAAACACTTTATTTTACATTCGAATATTTATTAACTTACCATTTGAAAGGTATAGTAAAATGTTCGAATGGTAAGTCAATGTCCCGCCAAAATGTATTGACTTAACCCACCAATTTACTGTTCGATCATAAATAATATATGTTCGAACATTGTTTAACCTTAGAGTTCGAACGTTTTTGTATGTTGTTCGAGTGTTAAGTCAATGTCCCTCTAAAGTTTTTCACTAAACGTGCCAAATTATAGTTCGACCGTATATAATTTCTGTTTAAGTGTTCATTTTATTCCGTTCGAACGTTTTTTATGGATGTTCAAATGGTTATCTTATTAGGGACAAAATTTTTCGTCCCAAAATATTACGTTCGAACCTGTTCGAACGGTAAACAACTTCTGTCATTTTTTAGGAACGATATTTGAAATTCGTTCCTACATCTCAATTTTTTGAACGACTTTCATTTCGTTCCAAACAAAAATCGTCCCAATAGCTCTTTTTTGTTGTAGCGTACTCTCATCCTATTTTCATCCCACCATGTAAGATGTGGCATATTTATCATCATTAGATGATAGGAAAATTCTATACACCACACTAATATCCACTCTCATCCTACTATGTAAGATGTGGCATATTTATCACCATTGGATGATCCTTTATTTACTGGATGATTCTTTATTATTCAATGATGATAAATGTATCACATCTTACATGGTGGGATGAAAATAGGGTAAGAGTATGTAGGAGTATAGCATTACTCTTATCATCATTAGATGATAAAGAATCATCCAATAAAAGTTCATCCAATGGTAATAAATATGCTACATCTTACGTAATATGATGAGAGTGGGATGGTAGTGTAGTGTATAGAATTTTTCAATTAATTAATTTGAGACATAACTCATCACCATATATATATATAATATATGTGTACACGTCCAATATTATATCATCATGTACAGGGAACCAAAAACAATTAATGTCTCTTTATGAATCCTCACATATATAGCTACTAGCAGTAACGACGTTTGACATGATATTTCTCTGTCTAGTGCATCTCATTCTCTGCAAGGTGGGATTCGACCACATGAAAGCACCAACTTCGATTCTCCTAAACTAATTAGTTTGTCGCCCATATGTTTGTGCTCATTAATTTGGAACGTTAATTCATCATGAAAATCCGATCCTTTAGTGATCTATATATTATATTTATATATTTATATATATATATATATATTATGTTTTCACCACAATACTAGGTTATTGTAATCTCTGGATTGCTCAAGTTCATTATAGATCGAATAAAGCTACTTGGTAGCTAGAAATTAAGTTCAAATTAAGTTCTCTATGTTCTTGATAATAATGATTTCAAGTCGTTCTAATTATAAAAGTGACTAGTTTTTTCAAGATATCTACATAATTAATAGTTAGGGATTATTTATACATACATGCATACATACACATGTATACATGTATGGAAGCAAGCATACCGTAAGTACTTAATTAATTAAGTGTTAATTATAATATATATAATAGAAAAACATGGAGATAAAAAGATAGACAAATTGGATCATCATTTCAATAGCATTTCGGACTAGTTTTAATTATAATAATTAAGCTGAGTAGTTAATTAACAAATGTTTAGAATTAAATGCTTGGTTTGTGGGATTATTAATGTTTTTTTTGCCCTTTTGTAGTAGCTAGCAAATTGAAAGTCAAGAAAAGAGAGTGACAGACAAGACAGTAGTTAATCTGATATTGTTTCTAGATGGCTACCTAGACACTACAATATGAATGTAGTTGAAGTTCATGAACATGTCTATATAAGCTGATCTTATTTTTCTCTTCTTTTTTTCTTTTTTCTTTTTTTTTTTTTTTATAAGAAATAGACTTCATTTCATTCCATAAAAGAAGTTACATCTGTGACTCAAGTTATAAGCCAAACTAACATCTGTTATAAACTTTCCCCGTACACAAAATCTTTGCGACGGGCATTATCTTAACTTCATGAAAACTCTAAAAAAAAAAGTATCATTCTCTATATAAAACAGAGAAAAAACCAACCTGCATCAAAACTCCATCCTCCAAAGAATGAGAAGTGAACAATACACTCATCCTCTTAAAACGGAGAAGGGAGGAACCAAACACCGCTATGGACAAAATTCGAATAGCCTATTTCAATTATTTTCATACACAAACAAAAAACTAAAATACAGACACAAAAACACAACACAGAAAACCAAAAGCCGAGAGAAACAAAAATTGTGGTGGCGCGTGAGGGACACGCACCACCCTGGGAGGAAGCTTATCAATCGATCTGGAAGGTGTCGGAGATGCTGACACTACAACAAAAAAGAGATTTTGGGACGAATTGAAAATCATCCCAAAAAGTGAGATTTAGAGACGAATTTTATATTTCATCCCAAAAAGACGACAGAAGCTGTATACCGTTCGAACGCGTTCAAACGGTATGTTCAGGGATGAAATTGTCCGTCCCTAATAATTTAACCGTTCCAATGGTAATGAGGCATCATTCGAAGTCTTTAATTTTTGCGTTCAAACGAAAATTTTGGCGCGTTAAGTAACATCGTTAGAGCGGGAAATTACTACACCATTCGAACGTGAACTTTCACCGTTCGAATATTTTTTTGAGTGTTAATACATCAAAAAAATAGTATGAAGATGATCCTTTTATTTTGGCTTCTCAAACATCTCAAGTATTCTACTTAGATGATCCAGAGTTAGGACATCAATGGCGAGTAGTACAAAAATATTCTCCAAGAAATATATATGATGTTATCCCTCAGGCAAAAGGACAAGATGAAGAAGAAGATAATCCCTCTACTCAAGAAGCATACCAAGAGAGTCAACCTGCCTTAAATTTGTTTGTGGATTTGAGCCAGTACGAGATGATTCCATTAAATAGATAATATATTGAAACTAAAATTGTTGATACGATAACTGATGAAAATGTTGAATCATCTGAAATATCTACAGATGATGAGAGTGAATTGTCAAATGAAATTGATACAGAAACCGATTGACCAATTATGTATTAACATTACACTTGATGACAAATATTTTACTTATTGAATGTATCAGTGGTTTGAAATTATGCCAACAAAGAGGAAAGAAGTTCGCAACCCATCTCCACCTGTTCCTAGCTCTCCTTCAGACTCACCATTAGAGATTGATTCTACAGAACAAGGTAAAAATCTAATACTCATAAAAGTTATTAATTAAGGTAGTATGATAGATATATAATAGAGATTGATTACAATGTTATATTTTATAGAGTCCACAGTACAATCTCGTCAAGGTCGAGGCACCACTAGAGGCGTGACGTTGGAAAAATATCACAGAGTGGGTAAGATCAAGGTTAACATTCCTGACGAACATACCGGAGGCAAAGGACAACCAGCAGCTTGGTTTGCATCGCATGTGGGTGCTCTTACACGAACTTATGCACCTTTGGCAACGACTTCATGGAAGAAAGTTTCCCAAGATGTTAAAGAGCTTATCAAGAAGCGTTGTTTGGTAATGTTTAAAACATTGATTTAGTAGAATAAATTTCTATATTTTACTTAAATTTAGAATATTATAAATGATAATATATTTGTGACTATATTTTTCAAGGATGATTTTGAATTAAATTTTGGCCGGAAAGAGGAGCGTAAGACTGTGGAAGAGCTTATGAGTAATTCATTCCGTAAATATAAGGCGAGGTGTCATGAGCATTATAATAAGTTTGAGAGCAAGGAAGATGCACGCCAACATCCCTTTTAAGATGTCCGACCTTCTGAGTGGGAAAAACTTTGTGACATGTTTGATGATCCATCATATCAGGTATAATTAAATTAATTATTTAACTTGTCTTATTTGTTATTTTGTTTCATAATTTTTTCAATTTCTTTGCAGGAGCGAAGTTCTATAAATAAAACAAATAACTCAAAATTGAAGATTAATCATCATGCAGGCTCAAGATGTTTTCCATCGCCTTTCTAAGAAATTGGTATTATTATTTTTTTTTAATTGGATATAGTTAATTGTTTGGATGAATCATAATGACTTTATATCTTAACACATATATATTATAGCAAGATTCAGATACCAATTATGATTTGACAAAATTATATGCTGCATCGCACACTGATTGTAATAGAGAGTGGACTCATCCTAATGCCCGTGAAAATTATGTAAGTATTATAACATTAATTAAATATATTATAATATTTATGACGATATTAATTCTTTATTTTATATATGTCTAGGATAAAATGGTTGCCCTTCGTACTGAATCTGCATCAGATCAAAATTCCTCAACAAATGATATTGATATTTTTACACAAGTCTTGGGTCAACGTTCAGGATATTTAAGGGGTATGGGTCACTGTGTAAAGCCTTCACCTTCTTCCTCTTCTTCCGAGTTTGCCTCTACGGCTTCTATAGCGCTAGATAATGTGAATTCCAGAATAGAAGAATTGACTGCAAGGCAGCATGAATTAGAGACTCAATTGGTGAAACAAGTAGACATGGAGATGCGTTTCAAACAATATGAAGAACAACAAGAAGAGTTCAGGAGACAGATGCAACTCCAAATGCAGCAGCTTATGCAACAGTACAGGCCTCCAAGCAACTAATGGTTTTTTATGTACACATTTTGGAATTGTCTATTTATGTACGAACAATGCTAGTTTCATGGTTGTTTATTTAGTTTGCACTTATTATAAAAATTTTGTGACTATTAAACAGTTTCTAATGTATTTTTTCAAATATTATGAATGTCTATTTGATTTTTTATTATTGAGTTTAAATAAAATAGTTATCGTTCGAACTCCCACTTTAACGTTTGAACTCAATTTCTTTTTGTCCCGTTCGAACAAAAATTTCACCACGTTCGAACGGAAATCTATATTTATGCCGTTCGATATATCCGTTTGACATTCGAACGAAAAGCTATTTTTTACCGTTCAAACGAATATAACTAATGTCTTCGTTGTTCGAACGTAGATTTAAATCGTTTAAACGTCAATTACGACCGTTCGAACGATATTCTGGGATGAATTTCAACCGTGACAAATAAGTTTTTCCGTTCGAACGTGTTTGAATGGTTTCCATCAAATTCGTCCCAAAAGATATTTTTTGGGATGAAATAGTGATTTTCGTCCCAATATATCTTTTGGGACAGTGTTGTTGGGACGAGCTCGGGACGAATTTTTTTCATCCTAAAAAATTTTTTGGAACTAAATTACTATAATTTGGGATGAAAAATTTCGTCCCAAAAAGTAGTTTCTGTTGTAGTGTGAACCCTGAGCTGTCGCGCATGACATCAAAGGAAGAAAATACGTGGTGGCACGTAGAAGCCACGCGAAACCTTTGACCCATGCATGGGTGCAATGCGCTATTCTGATTGGCGCCCAATCTCGTCACCTGCTAGATCGGCGGGTGAGGATTCCACTGGTGGTGTGCGCGTATGAAAATGGCCACCAGAGAAGCTCAGATCTGCCTTCTCTCCCTTATTTTGACTGAAGAAAAAAAAATAAACTGACCGACAAATAAAAAAGAAGAAAAAGGAGGAGGGGAGGGAGGGAGAGTAGCCGAGGCCATAGTCATCCCCTCCCCCCGCCCCCCAAAAAAAGCTGGGCCTAGCTTCTGTGAGTTTGTTCCTAGAGAGAGGCTCTCTCTAGAAAAAGATACTGCGGCTAGAGTTTTTTTTTTTTTTTTTCTCTCTCTCTTCTTTTGGATGAGTATAAGTTTGGAAAATTACTACAGCCACGTCATCACGAACATCGATCCCCAAGTTGTTAATTTGAGGTCAACTATTGATTAAAGAGAAATGCTTTGGGACCCGAATTTGGGTCCCGAAGATGTGTCCCGAATGGGACTTTTTTTTTTTTTTTTTTTTTTACTGAGTGATTAAAAAAATATTTTTAAATGATGTTGTGAAATTTTTATTTTTTTTTAAAGTGTTTAGGATGATTAAAAAAATACATAAAAAAATAAAATAAAAAATGAGAAAAAAAATTTTAATCTATTCGGTGGGTTTTCTAGCTTACATCTCTCAGGAGATGTAGCAGTGCCCTTGATTAAAATCCCCAAGTGAGTGGTTCGTCGAGCTCAGTAGTACTACTCAAAGCCACTATCTGATTTTATAGAAATTAAATATTAATGGTGCATCGATCCTGTCCATATCAGTCTTCGCATGCATGTGCATGCAGCTAGCCTAGCTACAACCGCAAAACGTACATCACACATGCAACCTCACATGCATCACGATAAGCACTAGTGATTTGATGGCCATTGAATCGAATCCCCGCCCACTTCCCGTATAAAAAATATATATATAAGAAATAAGATTGAGTACCACGTACGTATACACTCTTCCCTCATGATCGATCTCAGCATATTAACTCGATTTATTTTCTTTACAGTGATTCCAAGAATAATAGACGAATATTATCATTCCGATATAGATTTCTTAAAATTTCATGTTTTAAACTTGACTTTCTACAATTCAAGATAAAGATAGACATATCATGAAATCACCATTTGTTTCAAAAATTTTGGAGGAAAGATGTAGAGCTAATTATTTGTATTATATTCTTAATATTTTCTATCATGTGTGAGTCAAACTCTCCCTTAATGAGTGTGGTCAACACGTGGAATATTTAATTAAATTGAGTTGAGTGTAAAGTTATGGTTCGAACTCAATACCTCTGCTTTGATACCATGTAAAATCATTATTTGTCCCAAAAACTTAATTAAGCTGATAGGAGGAAGATATATTTAATTATTTATATTATATTCTTAACAACAATATATCATCATTTAATATTTTGGAATCCTATATATGTTGTATCCATCTCTCTTAGAAAATATTTGAGACAGAAATTTGTAGGAAATCATCATCCATAATATTCATTCCAAATTTTATCATTTTCATTTACACTAATTGATATGTTATAATTTAAAGTGTTGTTTCATTGAAGTGGTTATTAACGTATGAAATCACTTAATTAAAAGAATTCCACGTCATTTGATATGATTGAAGATGACAAAATTAAAGATGAGAATAGTATTGATCCTTAGAATTATTATATCATGTGATGCTGATTTTGTACAACAAAAGGAGGAAAGAAAGAAAAATAGTCGATGCATGTAGTTAATGGATTGGAAAGGTATTGGAGCTGTGAATAATGGGAGTCCTGTCTTTATTTTTACTTTGTCATGTCTATATAAGCAGGCTCTCTCATTTTGTTGCTGACAGAGATATATAGATCAGAGAGAAGCGATTGAGAGTGTGTGTGTGTATCAGACGTCAAAGAAGAAAAAAGGGCTGCGGGTGTCATGTCTTGCCAAGCACTAAGAAAGGCGAAACCTTACTTGGCCATGGTCTCCTTGCAGTTTGGATTCGCAGGAATGTACATCGTCTCCATGGTCTCTTTGAAGCGAGGCATGAGTCACTACGTCCTTGCAACTTACCGTCACGTAGTTGCCACGATATTGATTGCTCCCTTTGCAGTTGTTTTTGAAAGGTACTCTCTCTCTCTCTCTCTCTCTCTATACACATGATGCACGCACGCACTATGTTGCAGTGCATCATCATCTTCCTCTGCAATATGTTGCTATATATAGAAATATAACAAATTAATTATATATGTTGTTTTCTTCTTCCTTTTTACAGGAAAATACGACCAAAAATGACTCTGCCGATCTTCCTAAGAATTGTGGCGCTCGGTTTCTTGGAGTAATGCTCTAAATACCTTGTTTATATATATATGCATAAATGCTTCTACTGCATGCATGTCTTTGAGTATCTGTGATCGATAGAACGTACTATATATACGTGCTTAGTGTTTTGCCAAGTGATCGTACTAATTAGATTAACGCATATGCTTATTTTCTTATAAAGAATGCATATAGAAAAGCCAACTTTTGATTCTTGCGAACACCAACTGGAATGATCGGATTAGCTAGAGATCAACCTTACACCATTTTATATATATCTTCACTGATTACTGGCGACTGAACAATGTTCTTTTATCTTACTCAAGTGAACATAGGGAGTGAAGTGCAGATCATGATATATATCATTAATCTTAGTTAAGTTTTCTTCTTCTTTTTTTCCTAGCTCCCTTCTTTATTTCTTTCCTTTTTGCCTTAATTCTGCCATTTCAAAGGCATGACATGATCACTTAAGAATCGTAGCATTCTGCATGAACTGATGCGCGCGCATCAGTTCATATTTTGGAAAAAGAGTGATATTTTGCAAATACGGCCAGTTGCTCAACAGAATGTAATAGTTACAACTTCCATTTCCATGGGACGTTTGATTCTTTTTTTGGCAATGAAAGTCAACTGTTAGCCAGAAAACTAAGATCCAGCAAAACATTTAAAGGCCTAGCCATTAATATTAATGCTGGTATATATGCCAATCTTTATAACCATGCAGGCCGGTGCTCGATCAGAACTTCTATTATCTGGGAATGAAGACCACCTCAGCAACATTTGCATCTGCCACCACCAATATGCTCCCCGCCATAACCTTCATAATGGCGATCATGTTCAGGTACAAGCTGTTTAATTCAACTCATGTCTCATTCACCAATCATCATTTTGCATTCACCAATCATCTAATAAAATTATAATATTCTCTTGAAAATTCTGAAAACATAAGAGGCCGTGTGGTCAGGTGTTTCACTTTTCCCCGAATGTTCACACTGGATTTTGATGTGACCTAGCTAGTATTATTGCAAGTTGCAAAAGTAAAAGGCCAGGCGGGAAATTTTGATGGGAAAACAAACTTCCATATATATGCATTTATCAATAATGATTGCAGACCGGGATATCAGCCTGAAAAACATGTCATGTAATCGATCATTTTGTCATTAATCAGGTTAGAGACCGTGAATTTCAAGAAGTTACATGGTGTAGCCAAGGTGGTGGGCACAGTAATCACGGTCATGGGAGCCATGGTCATGACTTTGTACAAAGGCCCCATCATCGATTTCATGAAGGGGAGAGGACATGAGAGCCACCACAAAACCAGCACCCAGTCCTCCGGGGATGATCAGCACTTGGTCACCGGCACCTTAATGCTCCTAGCTAGTTGCAGTAGCTGGGCCGGTTTCTTCATATTGCAAGTGCGTAAAGTAGATAGTAAATCTTAGTGTTAATTATTCGGAATCCATGATTTTGACATACATTTTTTTGGTGAAATTTGTATTTGATAATTGTGGTCCTTATGATTCTATGATCAGTCGTTTACGTTGAAGAAGTACCCGGCTGAGCTATCTCTCACAGCATGGATATGCTTAATGGGCATGGTGGAAGGTGCAATCGTGACGCTTGTGATGGAACGTGACCTCACTGTCTGGGCTATTGGCTGGGATTCAAGGCTCATTGCCGCTGTTTACTCTGTAAGCAGCTATTAATTAAGTTTTAGCGTAATTAACAAAAATACTAAAGACAACAAGCTAGGGGCAACGTTAATGCATGCATATTTCAAGTACACTACTAATTAATTAAGCATGCGGCCTTCTGTAATATATGTAGGGGGTAGTTTGCTCTGGAATTGCATATTATGTACAAGGAGTTGTAAGCAGGGAACGAGGCCCTGTGTTCGTCACGACTTTCAGTCCACTGTGCATGATCATCACTGCCGTTCTAGGCCTCATCGTTTTAGCCGAGCAAATCCACCTTGGAAGGTATATATATATGTGTGTGTGTGTGTGTCTTGATTTTCATGTGTTGATTAAAGACACGTAATACGTTTGTTGATGTGCTGTGCTACAGTGTAATTGGAGCCATTGTCATAGTACTGGGGCTTTACACAGTGGTGTGGGGTAAAAGCAAAGATATTCTTCCAAACTCAAAAGATATCGTAGCCGATGAGAAAGGAACCTCCCAGCAGTTGCCAATCACAGTCGACATGACCAGTGCTAATAGGTCATCATCAACCGCCAGTATTGATCACATCAACAAAGATGTAGTTGCCGGCGGGGTGTCAAAGATTCCAGCCAGCATTAACAGTCCCCCATCACTAGGGACGGTCTTAATTAATTTGAGAGATTGATCTTTAATTATTTACAAATCATGATACTCTTTCTGATCTTCGTCTCCAAGTAGGACTCTTGCATGCATATATATTGCGCGCGCGCTTTAAATATATATGTATGTTTTGAATTTTGAAGTTCGTCGAGATCACTTATAGATTACGATGTGAGACATGAAAATAAGCGATTATGTATAACTATTATATATGATATTGTACCCTAAGGTTTGGATACTCCATTTTCTTTTTATCCTACTTTTGTTATGTACTTTGGGTTAGTTCTAATATTCGTAAAAGTACTTGTGCCTTACACAAGCACGAAAGATGATGAATCTAGAATAATATATGTATGGAGATCATCAAGAATATTGGATATTTTGCATGTGTTGTTATGTTGGCATCTGATTTTATATATTCAATGAATAACATTCCATATTCTCAGATGCTTAAACTTTTGTATATGATTGTTGGTTTTGGATATACGCTCAGCAACCAAATTGCTGAGAATTTCCATCACTTGGGTAGCGGCCTGCTGGCTATATATAGCACTTAAAAGAATCCTTCTGTATGGTTGTCCTCTGGCTAGATTGGGACTTGTTAAGGATAAGGCAGCTATCGAAGATAAAGTTCAAACTTCCGAAGTCTTAGTGATCTAGTTGTTATGTTTTAACCTTATCAGTTTGTTCTAGTTGTTATGCTTTTACTTATCTGTTGGTTAAGACTTCTACTACTATCAGACTTGTAATCCTCTATTAATAATACTGTCAACACATCTAAAAAGTGTGGTTGATAATTTCCTCAACGTGGTATCAAGAGCTAAGACTAAACGTCATCTATGGCAGATCCTAGTCCACACATCTCAGAGACTAATGTCTCTTCCCATTTTCTTCACCCACCCGTATTTACAAACACCTTCCATGCACCTACTACATCCCTTCCCAACTTCACTCCTATCAAGCTTACACGAGACAATTATCTGCTGTGGAAAGCGCAGGTTGTTCCTTATCTCAAAGGACAGCATTTGTTTGCTTTTGTTGATGGTTCCTCTTTCTGCCCTTCTCCCATGATCACTACTCCTACAAACCAAACCATGCCCAATCCTGCCTTTATGCAATGGATTATGCAAGATCAATTAATTCTCTGCACCTTGAATTCCTCTCTCTCCGAAACGGTGCTCACCCACATAATCAAATGCCAAACTTCTCAGCAGGTCTGGTCGACGCTTGAACGAATGTTCACTTCCACATCTCGTGCTAGATCCATGAATCTTCACTATCAGTTGGCCACACTAAAGAAAGGAGGTTCCTCCATCTCGGACTATTTCCACAAATTTACAACTCTTGCTGATACATTAGCCGCTGCTAATCAACCTCTCAATGAGTTTGACTTGGTTTCATTTCTGCTCGCAGGTCTAGGACCGGAATATGACTCTTTTGTTACATCTGTAACCACCAGAGTTGATCCACTCTCTTTGGAGGATCTATATGGCCATCTAATAGCTCATGAATCTCGAATGGAGCATCACCAAACACCCATTGATCTTACTAGTTGGCAGTGCGAATTTTACATCTTGATCACGTGGGTCTCGTGGTGGACGAAGTTCTGGGCGTGTCTCGGGTTCCAGCAATGGTGCCCATGGTTATGGCCGCTTCAATCGTGGCAGGGGTCGTGGTCGAGGTCCTTCTTCCTCTGACTCTCGGCCTGTTTGTCAAGTATGTAACAAATCGGGTCACACTGCCTTGCGATGCTATCATCGCTATGATGAAGCATATGATCGTGAACCTCCCATGCAAGCCTATTATACTGGGTCATCTACATCCAACGACATGAACTGGTATCCAGATACGGGCGCGACTCACCACTTGACCTCAGATCTCTCTATTCTCAACATCACTGCTGCAGAATATATTGGCCCAGATCAGATCCGTGTTGGTAATGGCACTAGTTTAACCATCACCCACCTCGGCACTTCTAAACTCTCTACACCTACACTTTCCTTTCTACTTCATAATGTGTTTCATGTTCCCCAAATTACCAAAAATTTAATATATGTTCAAAAATTCACTACAGCTACTAACACTTTTTTTTAATTTCATCCCTCTTATTTTTTTGTGAAGGATCGAGCAACGGGAAAAATTCTACTGCACGAGCCGAGTAAAGATGGGCTTTATCCCTTCTCAGTTTTAAATAAAACGTCTCCTCCATCTGCCCTTATTGGTGAACGAGCCTCGCTTCATCAATGGCATTCTCGGATAGGTCATCCAGCTTTCAAAATTGTTCGTCATGTTTTATCAAAATTTTCTTTACCAACAGTCGTGTCTAAATCTAGTCTATCATGTTCTGCATGTTTAAGTTCTAAAAGTCGTCAGTTACCATTTTTTGAGTCATGTACTCGTGCCTCAGCACCACTTGAATTAATTTATAGTGATGTTTGGGGCGCGTCTCCTATTCTTTCTAATAATGGTTTTCGCTATTATGTTACATTTTTAGACTCATATAGTCGATACACGTGGTTCTATCCCATAACTTGCAAAAGTGATGTTATTACCATTTTTCAAAAATTCCAACCTCATGCAGAACGACAATTTAATCGTAAAATTAAATCTGTTCAATCTGACTGGGGTGGTGAATTTCGCTCACTATCCTCATTACTAGCCTCGCTTGGCATTTCTCATCGGAGATCTTGCCCTCACACTCACCAACAAAATGGTGCTATAGAACGTAAACATCGTCACATTGTTGAGACTGGTTTGGCACTTCTAACTCACAGTCATGTTCCTCTCAAATATTGGGATGATGCGTTTGATACTGCAATTTAATAAATTGAATGCCATCACCCATCTCCTACAATCAATCTCCTTTCACTCGTCTTTTCCACAAAGACCCAGATTATTCATTCCTTCGTGTTTTTGGTTGTGTTTGTTGACCCAACATTCGACCATATAATCGCCACAAGTTGCAACCTCGGTCTACTAGTTGTGTCTTCCTTGGGTATAGTCCCCATCATAGAGGTTATAAATCTCTCAACCATATCACTGGAAAAATAATTATCTCACGAGATGTTGTCTTTGAAGAGTTTGAACTCCCCTTTCAAATTCAGTCTTCCACTCCAACTCAAAAAGAGACTCCCTCGGCACCGTTTATCATACCCAATTTAAGGCCCGATTTCTCATCCCGTGCAGCAGAGCAGGCCTCGTTCGTGCAGGTTCCTTCATCTTCAGCCCACTCCAACATCCAAACCCATCAAGCCCACACGGATTCATCCCCTTCCCGTATCTCCTCTGCCCCTTCACCCCCAATACCCTCGCAATATTCTCTAGAACCACATCCACCAGAAGAACCCAGCACTCACCCCACCTTCAATACCCATCCATCCCAACATCCTATGATCACCCGCTCGAAGCACAATATCTTCAAACCAAAAACCCACACGGATGGCACTATCGAATACCCTCTCCCGAAAGCCCTAATTGCTGAAACAGAGCCCCTTATGGTTGAACCATCTTGTTACACCAACGCGGTCAAGCACCCTCAATGGAGACATGCCATGAACCAGGAGTTTGATGCCCTTCTCAGAAACGGCACCTAGATTCTAGTACCCCCCACTGCTGCCCGAAACATAATTGGATTAAAATGGGTCTATCGAATCAAAAGGAAAGCTAATGGTGATGTAAAGCGCTACAAGGCACGCCTAGTAGCCAAGGGCTACCTTCAACAAGCCGGGATTGATTTCTCAGAGACCTATAGCCCAGTGATCAAACCTACCATAGTAAGAACAGTTCTATCCATTACTATTTCTTCAGGTTGGGAAATTAGGCAAATTGATGTACACAATGCATTTTTACACCGCACATTGACAGAAGAGGTCTTCATGACCCAACCTCAAGGGTATACTCACCCACAATTTCCAAATCATGTTTGCAAATTGAAAAAGGCTTTGTATGGTCTAAAACAAGCCCCAAGGGCATGGTTCTCACGCCTCAGTAATCGGCTTCTACAACTGGGTTTTCATGGGTCACGATCAGATACCTCTTTGTTTATTCATACTACATCCACTTTCTCTATGTATATTCTCATTTACGTGGATGATATTTTGATCACCTGCTCACACAAGCATGCTATTGATGAACTGTTGAAATTACTGCATAGTGACTTTGCTATCTGGGTAATTTGAATTTTTTCTTGGGTATTGAGGCTATTAAGTCTAACGGGCAGCTTATACACTCTCAACATCGATATATTATGGATATACTCAAAAAGACAAAAATGCATGAAGCAAAACCCATTAGCACTCCCATGGCTACCTCTACAAATCTTAGTGCCTTTGACAATGAAGATTTTGGTGATCCTACTCTATTTCGCAGCACAGTTGGTACTTTACAATACTTATCAGTCACTAGGCTAGATATAGCATTCACAGTGAACACATTGTCTCAATTCATGCACAAACCGAAGCTAACTCACTGGCAGTCAACAAAAAGGCTACTTCAGTATCTCAAACAGACCATCACCTATGGTCTTGTATTTAGCAAGTCAAGCAACAACACTCTACAAGCATTTTTAGATGCTGATTGGGCTGGGTCTTGTGATGATAGATGCTCAACTGGTGGTTTTTGTGTGTTCCTTGGGCCAAACCTTATCTCATGGAGTTGCAAAAAGCAAGCAACAGTCGCTCGATCAAGTACTGAAGCGGAATATAAAGCACTTGCCAATACAGCTGCTGAACTTCAATGGCTTCAATCCTTACTGCAGGAACTTGGTCTAAAAGTCTCGACTCCCCCTATCTTATGGTGTGATAACATAGGAGCCATATATTTATCATCTAATCCAGTGTTTCATGCACATACAAAACATATAGAAATTGATTTTCACTTTGTGCGGGATATGGTCGCCAAGAAACATATTGAAATGAAATTTTTATCCTCCAAAGACCAACTAGCCGACATTTTTACAAAGCCCCTCTCTTCCTTCAGGTTTGCCGCACTTCGATCCAAGCTCAATGTAGTCTCCACTTCATTGGACTTGCAGGGGCGTGTTAAGAATAAGGCAACTGTCGAAGATAAAGTTCAAACTTTCGAAGACTTAGTGATCTAGTTGTTATGTTTTTATCTTATCAGTTTGTTCTAGTTGTTATGCTTTTACTTATCTGTTCGTTAAGACTTCTACTACTATCAGACTTGTAATCCTCTATTAATAATACAGTCAACACATCTAAAAAGTGTGGTTGATAATTTCCTCAACAGGACTTGAGGGGACAATCTGTATTTAACTTAATTAATTCAATTGAAGAACCACATTTTCCAACTTCTTTTTTTTTTTTAATTTATGGATATCATACGAGTTCTTGGAAAATGAGTTTCAACTTTTTTTTTCTTTCTTTCTCTCTTTCTTTCTTTCTTTCTTTTTTTTTTTTTTTTTTTTTTTTTTTTTTTT
>QEOT01007668.1:29352-61384 GCA_003123785.1 Pterocarya stenoptera
TTTTTTTTTTTTTTTTTTTTTTTTTTTTTTTTGGTATGAAAGTGGTATCCCATCTCATATGTGTTAGATGAATAACGACCAAGATATAAGTGTAGAAACTAACACTTTCAAAATGAAAAAGGAAAATGGGATTTTAAGAATTTTGTAAAATTCAATCCAATTTCTATTAGAGCAGCATACACAGCATGGCATCAGCTCCCTTACATCTCTAGACGATGAAGAATCAGCTACTCTTGGCAACATGAATGGTTCTGATTTGAAGGCTCAATCATCATCAAATGAACACACTACTTGTAATACTTTTTCAATTCATTTACTAGAGGTCTTTTTCAATTCATTTACTAGAAGGTCATTCCTTCAAATGAGGTGTAATGTACTTTTGTGTAAATTTGTTGTATAGCTATACAAGATATTCGATTAGTTAGTTTGGATTTGTTTTTTCTCTTTTAGTATAAAGCAGCAGCACTATGCAGTAATGGACAAGCATGATGGAATAAAGTTGAAATTCCTTTTCCATTCATTCTCTCTGCTTTTCTTCTCCTCAACTTTTGACTCCTTTTTTCCATTCATTCGCTTTTGTTTTTCTTCTTTTCAGCTTTTGTTATTCTTACATGGTATCACGAGCCATAGAGTGAGAATATTATGCTATGGCTACTGGTATAAACAATTCCATTTTTCTAGATTTTACAAACATCATCAACCCCTATCGCCTTGATCATGGGGACAACCCTTCCATTCCCTTGGTCCCTGACCTTCTCACCTCAGAGAATTATACAACCTGGTCAAGAGCTATGTGCAGAGCTCTTCGTGCCAAGAACAAACTTGGTTTCATTAATGGAACCTTAACTAAACCAATAGACCTTACTGACCCCCCCGCCCTCTATGATGCTTGGGAGAGATGCAATGACTTGGTAGTCTCCTTGCTGCACAATTCTATTAACCCAACCCTCAAATCCAGTATTGCATTGGTGGATAATGCACAGCAAATATGGAATGAACTTAAAGACAAATTCGCTCAACAAAATAGACATCGCATTTTCCAGCTCAAAAAGGCTCTCACAGGTTTGCAACAAGACACTGATTCAATTAGTGTTTATTTTGGCAAACTTAAAACTATTGGATGATGAGTCAATTAGTGTTTATTTTGGAAAACTTAAAACGATTTGGGATGAACTCATCATCTATGATCCTATGCCTAATTGTACTTGTGGCAAACTTGTTATACTTCTTGATAGATACCAAAGGAATTGTGTAATACAATTCCTTATGGGCTTAAATGACTCTATGGGCTTAAATGACTCTTATAACATTACTCATGACCAGATTATGCTACTAGATCCCTTATCTCCCATAAACAAAATTTTTTCTATGATTCAACAACAAGAAATGCAGCATCTAGTACCTCATGGCCACCCTTCACCTGATTCAATGGCCCTTGCTGTGAAATAGCCATAGCCATACCCATCCTATAAGCCATTTTCCAGACCAACTCAGCCTCCCAAACCAGACAAACCTTTTTGCACTCAGTGCAAAATTCAAGGGCATACTCTGGACAACTGCTTCAAAGCAGGAAATGCTCAAGCCCCTATTTGCACACATTGCCATATGAAAGGACACCTAGCAGACAAATGCTATAAAGTGCATGGTTATCCACCTAGGCATAAATTCCATGGCAAACCCAAACAACTTGGCTTCCCCTCTGCCAATATGACCTCACTTGAACCAAAGGGTCCATTCAATGACAACTTAACTTTTACTAAAGATCAGTACCAACAACTCCTTTCACTATTGTCATCAAAGGACGTCTCTATTGCCAATCATTCAATCAATAATGTTCAAGCAGATTGTACCTCTTCTTCTACTATGACTGGTAACCCTATCTGTTTCACTTCTTTTACTCCAACACATCACACAAACACACACCCACCTTGGATCATTGACACTGGTGCTACAGATCACATGATCTGTACCACCTCTCTCTTTTCATCTATCACTTCTCATGTTTCTTTCCTTGTCAAACTTCCAAATGGCCACACTGCACCTATCACTCACATTGGAACTGTTCATCTTACTCCTACCTTAATTTTGCATAATGTGCTATGTGTTCCCTCCTTTGCTTTCAATTTAATCTCAGCCAAACAACTAACCACTTCACTTTCTTGCTATTTTATATTTCTTTCACAAATCTATTTTCTCCAGGACCTTTTGTCATGGACCACGATTGGCATGGGTGAGATGAAGAATGGCCTTTACCATGTACTTGCAGAACCAGTGTCTCCATCAGCTATCCTTGATTACTTTCCTTCTTCTTTACATAAGACCATTTATGTTTCTGTTGTTTTCAAAGATGTTGATCAAGTTTCTGATCTTTGGCATTGTAGACTGGGCCATACTATCATTTCATGGATACATGTAATAACAGATTCCTCTATTAAAAATCATGTCTCCACTATTTCTGATACTAACCCATGTCATGTGTTTCCTATTGCCAAACACCATAAGCTTCCATTTCCAGATAGCACTCATAAAACCAAAAACATTTTTGAAATTATACACTGTGACATCTAGGGACCCAACTCAATAGAAGCATATGATGGCACCAAATACTTCTTAACCATTGTAGACGATTTCTCTAGGAGTACTTGGATCTATATGCTCAAAGCTAAATCTAACACCAGACCCTGCATAGAAGCATTTTGCAATCTAGTAGAAACCCAATTTCAAACAAAAGTCAAAATTCTTAGAAGTGACAATGGTCTTGAGTTTCAAATGAGGGACTTCTTTAATAAAAAAAAAAAAGAATCATTCATCACAGAACTTGTGTGGCCCTCAACAAAATAAGGTTGCTGAAAGAAAACATCAACATCTATTAAATATAGCTTGAGCTCTCAAGATTTAATCTAATCTTCCCAACATCTACTGGAATGACTGCATCCTCACTGCAACATACATAATCAATCGAATTTCCAGTCCCTTGCTTTCAAACAAAACACCTTTTAGGGTGGGTTTGGATGTTGAAATGAGTTGAGTTGAGTTGAGTTGAGATGATAAAATATTGTTAGAATATTATTTTTTAATATTAAAGTTATTTTGAAATTTGAAAAAGTTGAATTATTTATTATATTTTGTATTGGAATTTGAAAAAAGTGTAATGATGAATTGAGATGAGTTGAGATGAGTTTGGGATCCAAACGCACCCTTAAACTCCTTTTTAACACACCTCCCACTTATTCTCACATGAGAATTTTAGGCTACCTATGTTTTGCTTCTACTTTATCTCAAAACATAACCAAATTTGATCCTCGAGGAAGACAATGTGTCTTTCTTGGTTACCCATTTGGGGTAAAAGGCTACAAGCTGCTAGACCTCAACTTTAAGACAGTTTTTATCTCTAGAGATGTTACCTTCTATGAATATGTTTTCCCTTTTCATCATACCTCCCATTCATCACCACCTACAACACTAGCATCACCCTATCCTTCCACTCCCCCTTCTTCTCATTACACTCTTTTACCTTCAGTCTCCACTAATCTATCTACACCTTCACAAAATTTCATCACAACACCTCTCTCTCCTCCCTCAATGCCTTCCTCTACTTCCTCTATACCAACCATTTCAGACCCCCCATCCCAACCTATTCTTAAGAGATCCACTCGAACCAGAAGAGCCCCACAATACCTCCAAGACTTTCACTGTCAACAAGCTAGCTCCATCTCACTCTCTCAATTAGTGGACATGGCAACTTCTACACCAGGTATACCATTCCCTTTATCTTCTTCCATTTCTTATAATTATTTATCTCATGCCCTCTCTTTATTTTCTGCAACCATCTCATCAAATCATGATCCACACACATATAAACAAGCTGCCAAGGACCCAGATTGGTGTAAGGCAATAGACACTGAACTTAAGGCTTTAGAACTGGACCAAACCTAGATTCTTATTGACCTACCCCCTGGCAAAGTTCCAATTGATTGCAAATATGTTTTCAAAACCAAATATCACTCCAATGGCACTGTTGAGAGAAAGAAAGCTCGTTTGGTTGCCAAAGATTTTACCTAGCAGGAATGAGTGGACTACCATGAGACCTTTTCACCAGTGGTAAAGATAGTTACTGTCAGAACTATCCTGGCCTTAGCTGCCATTAAGGGTTGGCATCTCCAACAATTTGATGTCAATAATGTTTTCCTTAATGGCGAGCTCAAAGAAGAAATCTACATGAGAAAGCCACCTGGTTACACTAAGGGTCATCCTAGTCAAGTATGCAAGCTGCTTAGAAGCCTATATGGCCTCAAACAGGCCTCACACTAATGGTATGACAAGTTCTCTGCCTCTTTAATTCAATTTGGCTTCACTCAGTCCAAAGCTGATTACAGCCTTTTTACTTATATCACTGCCACCACATTTACAGCATTACTAGTCTATGTAGATGACATAGTAGTTGCTACTAATTCTCTTTAATCCATCTCTGTCCTCAAGAATTTTTTGAACACTCAATTCAAAATAAAAGACCTTGGATCCTTGAGATATTTTCTAGGCATTGAGGTTGCTCGATCCCCCACTGGAATTCATTTATGTCAAAGAAAATACACTTAGATCTTCTTGCAGATTCAGGGATGTTGGCCTCTAAACCTTTAAAACTTCCAATGGATCAAAATCACAAAATGAGCAAATCATGTGGCACACCCTTAACTGATCCTACCCCATATAGACAGCTCATTGGTCGACTCCTTTATCTCACCATCACAAGACCAGATATTAGCTATCTAACACAAGCTCTTAGTCAATTCATGGATCACCCTTCCACCTCCCATTTTGCTGCAGCTCATAAGGTATTAAGATACCTTAAAAACTCACATGGTCAAGGGATCCTCTTGTCCTCTTCTTCTCCTATTCATTTAAAAGGATATTTTGATTCAGACTGGGCCTCTTGCCCTAATACTAGAAAATCAGTCACTGGCTACTGTATTTTCCTAGGGCAATCCCTCATCTCTTGGAAATCGAAGAAACAGACAGTGGTGTCTAAATCTTTTGCTGAGGCAGAATACCGTGCCAAGTCCTCCATCTCTACTGAATTTACTTGGCTCAGACAATTGTTTAATGATTTGTCCATTCCTCATCCACAAGCTGCTGACTTGTTTTGTGACATCCAAGCTGCCCTATACATAGCAGCAAACCCAGTTTTTCACAAGATGACAAAAGAAATTGAAGTGGATTGTCACTTGATCTGAGCTCAAATTACAAAAGGTCAAATCAGAACTTCCCATGTCTCCACACAATCTCAACTAGCTGATATCTTCACCAAGTCTCTTCCATCTTATTTGCTTTATTCACACCTTTCCAAGATGGGAATAGTTAACATATATTCTTCATCTTGCAGGGAGATATTAGAGCAGCATACATAGCATGGCATCAGCTCCCTTACATCTCTAGATGATGAAGAAGCAGCTGCTCTTGGCAACATGAATGGTTTTGATATGAAGGCTCAATCATCATCAAATGAACACCCTGCTTGTATTACTTTTTCAATTCATTTACTAGAAGGACCTTCCTTCAACTGAGGTCTAATGTACTTTTGTGTAAAATTGTTGTATAGGTGTACAAGATATTCGACTAGTTAGTTAGGATTTGTTTTTCTCTTTTAGCATAAAGCAGCAGCACTATGCAGTAATGGACAAGCACGATGGAATAAAGTTGAAATTCCTTTTCCATTCATTCTCTCTCTGCTTTTGTTCTCCTCAACTTTTGACTCCTTTTTCCATTCAATCGCTTTTGCTTTTCTTCTTTTCAGCTTTTGTTATTCTTACAATTTCTAGATTAAAGGGATCAAGAAGTCTGATTTCTAGTGTACAAGAGCAATGCTACTATTCATTTTAGATCTTGTCATCCTCAACTACACTTGTCAACATAGTCTGTTTAAATAGCTTCATATGTCAGCCATTTAAATGATAATCACTTAAAATACGTCACATAACAAGTGAAGTATGAGGATACCTGCCCTTACCTGGACATGATGACATATATTTTCCATCTGCTTTCGACCCTGCCCATCGGTTTGACAGGCCCGCAGATTTTCCCAACCATTATCTAATCTCGATGCCCAAAAACCACTAACAGAGCCTATGCCTAATTTCCTCTTTACATTCCTTCTCACCCATAGAAATTTCTCCTTAGATAGACCAAGATAAAGCACCAACATATGCATGATGATCAGTATGCATGTTACAATACTCAACTTCACCATTAAGGACCCAATATATCCATGGCCTTAACCAAAGAGATCCATATCACCTACCTCAACCAAAGAGACCCTCAACCACAGCTATGGATCACTGCACAAATCTAGGTTGTGGATCTACATGGATCCATGGATGAGGATGAAAGGGATGATGCAGCCGAGAGATGAAAATGAAGGGGAGAGAGGCCAAAAACCGGCTTTATATAGAGTAATGTTAGTTATAATCATGATTTGTGTAAATATCGCACACTCATTTTGAAAAATAGATATTCACTTTTAATAAATTAATTTTTCTTGTGGGTCTATTCATATTTACTAATTTTTTTTAGGTTTATTACACAACATTTGCGTATTCTATGTATATAGGGCGGTTGAAAAGGTAGAATTCTGCCAAGTGGATATTTTACACGCAATTGACCCATAGGCGAGAATTTTATGCTACGTTTGGATGTTGAACTGAACTCAATTTTTTTTTAATAGTAGTAAGTTGAGTAGTGAAGGAAGTTATGTAGGGCCCATCTAAACTGAGTTTAAAATATGTTTAGATGTTAAGATGAGTTTAGTACTTTTTATCGGAAGTTAAAAAAGGTTATGGATCTTATGTATGAAGATGTGTTAAGTTAAAAAAGGTTGTAGGGCAGTCCCACGTTTAAGGAGGTTTTGAATTGAGATGAGTTTAGTAATTTGAGTTGGGTGTTTGGATGTTAGAGCCAGTTTAAATTAGACTGAACTCAGCTGAGTCTTGCAACCAAATGCAACCTTAATATAAACTATGATTGCTTGGCTCGTTTGGTGGGCCAGTTGCTCAGCGGGCACTACAACAAATTAGTCTTTTTCCCACGAGTAATTTTGTCACAATTAATCCATATTTTTGTCCAAAATAACTTTTTCCCGCCATTTCAAGTCGTAGCTGACTCCTCAGAAATACACGGCAACTTATAGTACTAAAAGCTACGAGTGAAATATGTGTCAGAAATTCTCGTATTTTCGACAATTTTTTTCCTTGCAAAAAGTGCAAACTTTCATGACAAAAAGTATGCCAACCATGGTTAATTGGAGTCAAAAATACTTATTTGCCGCGGTGGAAAACGTGGGAAATACACATTTGCGACCAAAAAAAATATTTTCGACGATTTATGATCGCCAGAAATAGTCTTTTTTGAAATAAAAAAAAAAAAAACTAATAAAACAGTATCCCAAGCTCACAATGAAGAAACACACAATCAGTGACTCCATAGTCCACTTACTAAATCCATAGTACACTTAAACTCCACATAAAACAATCCAACACAACCTCATACTTCAAAATCTCCATGCTTCACTTATAACTCCATTTCAATCCACACTTAGCAACCATTCACAACACTCCACTTCACACTCACCTAACATATAAAACCTACTAATCATGTATACTGCCCATGTACATCATTCTAACACCAAATAACCAAATAAATCTAATAGCCCATAAAAGGGAGAGACAGAGAGAGAGCTATAGAAATCTATGGCTACCAAAAGAAAAAAGGACACAATTCAAAGCTCATGACTGAAATTCTCACTGCCAAACGAATTTCAGGTGAGGTAGTTGTTGCATAGAAGTTGTTTGTTTCAAGGCTTCATTCTTCAATGCTGCCTCTTTTCTTGCCTGGTCTTTGCAAGAACACAGCTAAAGAAATAAAACAATCGTGTAAGAATCATGTGTAAACAGAAAACAGCCACTTCAGATAGTAAAATAAACAAATATATATGCATGTAACAGCAAATATACTTCATATAGCTATTTAATCTTTTTATCATCTTGCCAGAGGTTTTATGATTTATCCTTGGGCTATTAGCCTACAAGGATTACAAGTCTAGAAGCAACAAATCTGTTTGTTTGACTGAATAAGCTTCCATTGTTCTTAAAATTGGTGTAGTTGAGAGGCTTAAACTTGTTTCATGAACTGATGCTCTTGCGTTTATCACATCACCATCTATCTATAGGTTGCTCCCACCCACTAACTAGTATTAAACAAACAAAAGGCATTTATCCAAACATGGCATAAAATAAGTTATATATTTAATGTCAAAATAAACAAAGGGCTTTTAATTGCAGCTTCAAAAATCAGCACAAAATTCAATCATATTCCCACTTTGATTGCTATACAATCTACTAAAAGGATCTCAACATTCTAGCTATACTTGATTACCTTGAAAATTTTGCTTGCTTATCTTCTAGAACTTCCTCTCCTAGGTGTTTAATCTAGCCACAATCTACAAAAAGAAAATACTTCCAGAACTTCCACAACAGAGTTACTTCCAGATTTTACTATCACTCATGGCAAAAAGGGTTCCTCATAATTTAGTAACAAAAAACACAAGAAGACGCACGCCCACATTCCAACCACAAATTGTATATACCTTCAACAGAATTGGCAATCGAAGGAAAAGACCAAAGAACATTACCACTTTGAGAAGAAGCCGTCTCAGTCATGCCACAAATGCAATATGCATTTGTTAAGTGGATAGAAATAAATTTCGCAACTTACCCTAAGCTAAAACCTGCAATATGCAAAATTACAAAGAAAAATCGAAGTTCATAAAACAGAAACCATGGGAGAACTACAAATACACTATTTTCTTTTGCATAAATTAATATACTATTTTTTAATAATATGCAAAAGGAAATCAAGGGAGAGAAAATCCCAGAACCTGAAAACAAAAAACCATAGATGAAATGTTTGAAGAGAGAGAGGTGAGGTCGCGGTAGGGCAGAGGCTCGTAGTCAGAGGAAATCCCAGAACCAGAAAACAAAAAAACCATAGATGAAATGTCCGAGGAGAGAGAGGTGAGGTCGCGGTAGGGGCAGAGGCTCACAGTCGGTGGGAAGGAAAGAGAGATGAGGTCGCGGTAGGGGCAGAGGCTCGTAGTCGGTGGGAAGGAGAGAGAGGTGAGGTTGCGGTGGGGGCAGAGGCTCGCAGTCGATCGGTGGGAAGGAGAGAGAGGTGAGGTCACCCAGGGGGAGAGGGTCGCAGTCGGTGGGAAGAAGAGAGAGGTGAGGTCGCCCGGGGGGGAAGGAGAGAGAACGGCAAAGAGAAAAATGGGTATCTGGCGCGGGTGGGGGGAGAAAATGAAAAACAAGGGGGAGATTTAAGTTTTTACCTTTTGCGGCGAAACTTTATACATTTTGTGGCGATTATAATAGCCGCAAATGCTAGTGGCGAGTACTAGTTTCTTCAAGCAGCTGTATTATGTCACTAAAAGAGATTCTGCGACGACTATAGTCGCCGCAAATACTATGGTGATTGTTTTGCGACAGCTTGTAACCCGTGACAAATATAATAGCCAAATGTAAATATTTCAAGCCAACTTTTTTCTGAAGATGTGAATTTGGTAACAAAAATTACTTACTTGCCACCAAATAAAACTCGCTAGAAAAAATTCTATCCCAAAATTCACTATTATTGGCAAAACTATTTGCAACGATATGATTTTCGCTGCAAAAAATAAGAATTAGTGGCACTTTCTCATTAGTCGGAAATGAATCATAAAAATTGACTTTTTGAGACAAAATTTCTTTCGATGTAAAAGGTCACTATTTGCTACCAAATAAAACTCACAAGAAAAAATTCTATTCCAAAAAAAAAATTTATCTGCAAACTTTTTCTAATGAGCTTAATTTTGTGGGAAAAGTAAAAAAATATAATGTGTAAATTTTTTCTGATGATCTTAATTGGTGGGAAAAAATATTTAATTTTCACAGATGTAACTCGTGACAAATAAGAAATGGTCTAATATAATTATTTCCGGCGAGGTTTTTCCAACATTGTGAATTTGGTGACAAATTGTAATTATTTGCAACAAAATTGTATTCGCTGGAATTGTAACTAGTTTGCCACCAACTAATTCCGTCACTAATAAATGCATATGTCGCCGTAAAAAAATATTATCTACAAACTTTTTCTGATGAGCTTAATTTTGTAGGAAAAAGTTTTTAATTTTCACAGATTATAAATCGTGACAATTAAAATGGTCCAATATACTTATTTGCGGTGAAAATTTTCCGACAACGTGATTTTGGTGACAAAAAGTAATTATTTGCTACCAAATTATATTTGCAGAAAAAATTTCTGTCCCAAAAGCTACTATTTGTTGTAGTGGGACTAGCTAGATGATCTAGGAAGTATAATTGAGAATGATTAAAAAGAGAGATGGACAATATTTTTCCTTATAGAAATAATACAAACACGACAATTACACAATTTTTGCACAATTACTTTCTAAAATAATTTTTAATTTATTTGAATTTCATTTGGTTTGATAGATTTAAATTAAAAAATAATAATACTTTGATTAGAGAATTATAAAAATTACGTGATACTTATATCATGTCCTTTTTCGTTGATATGAAAATTAAATAGAAATTAAAATGGGTAATGATACCCTTACATCTCGTTTACTATTATTTTACTGTATAGTTTTTTTTTTCTTTTTATTCTTTGAATTTGGACTAAAAATCTCATAACATGACCTTGCATAATTTAATAAAAAAATAAATTCAATCAACTAACATAATCATGTAATTAAATTTATTTTAAATTAAATTACATAATTACATTAGTTGATTAAATTTATTTTTTTAAAAGTTATGCAAGAAAGTCATGTCTAGATTCAAATAGTAAAACAAAGAAAAATAGAAGATAAGTAGTAAACAAATAGTAAAAGAAGCGGGCACAATTATAAAACCCGAATTTAGAAGTTGAGTCTCCTCTCTGTCTTGGTCTTCGGGCGATTTCAGAGATGGTGTTCTAGTTTTTTCCTGTTTCGTGAGTGCTGTGAGTGGGTGTGAGATGGATGATATTGAAGAGCGATGGCAACAACTGCATCTTTCAGAGGAGGAGGAAGTGGTGTTAGAAATTCCTTATGGGGAGGAGGAAGTAAAGAGGAAGGGTGATAGAAGCCTTACTGGGAAAATCTGTAGTGATAGAGTAGTGGGGAAAGAGTATATTTCAAATACGATGGCCAAAATATGGAGAATCAGTGAGTGTGCTGTGTTCCAGGAGGTGGACAAAAACGTATTTGTTGTGACATTCGCAACTCATGCGGATAAACAGAGAAGTCTTGATGGGCAGCCATGGCTCTTTGATAATGCTTTATTTCCTTTGCTCAATTTCGATGGTAGCATGCAACCGAGGCTGATCAAGTTCGATAGTGAGATGTTTTGGGTGCAGATACATAATTTACCATTGGGACAAATGACGAAGGAATGCGGGAGGCAAATAGGTGCCTCAATTGGTGGGGTGCTGGAGGTGGATGTGCAGATGATGGTATCGGGTGGGGGAACTTTATGAGAGTGAAAGTTGAATTACCCCTGCGGAAGTCTATTGCTCGTGGTTGTTTCATTAATTCTTTTGGTAACAAACGATGGGTTTCATTCAAGTACGAGAAGTTACCAAGAATCTGTTTTAAGTGCGGATGGATTGTGCATGACGTCCTTGGTTGTTCGTTAGCAGGTTCAGGCTCTGAGAAGGAGGAGTCCGCAGTCATGCAATATGGTGCATGGCTATGAGCGGAGGATGCTTTTCGTCGTAGGTCCTCTTTTGTGCTGCCTGCTCCAAGTGTCAAGGTTAATGTGGAAGGCCAGGTAAAAGAGACGAGGGTGGCTGAGGGGTCCGTTGATAGCTTTGAGAATGATGGCAGAGCTGAGGTGGTAAGGGACGGTACGAGACCACGAACAGAGGTGGTCGACAGTTACGTTATTAGCAAAAAGCATGGCGTGACTTCAGGAAGCCCTGGTAGAGCAGTTATGAATTTTGAAGAACGAGATAAGGGTGAGGATTCTATGCGAGAAAATGGGGGATGTGGTGCGAAGATCTCGTTGGATTCAGATAGTGGAAATCTTGACGTTGCTGAGTTGAATTCTGAAGCGTATACCGTTGGGAAGGATAAGGATACGATGGTGGGCCTTGGTGGGCCCGTAGGTTCTCATGGGGCTTTTACTACTCCTGTTTTGGAAAGGCCCAGTAGTATAGTAAAGGTTGCTGAGGATTCAACATCCATGCTATTACAATCATCTCCCAGGTTAGTACAAGACAAAGAAAATATGCGAGGTAGAAAACAAAATGGACAAAGGGGAGGGGGAAAGTGGAAACGAATGGCTCGTTCTCAAGGAAGATCTACTTCTAACTTGGGTGCTTTGTCTGGTAAAAAAAGATTGGTCGATAAGGATGAGGAACTGTTGGCTGACTTTACTGTTCCTAAGAAGGGAATGAGTGGATTAAAGGCTAAAGTGCCCGAGGTGGTTTTTCTAATGGAAACAAAGCTCTCTTCCAAGCATGCAAAGATGGTTGCTAGGAAAGCCAGATTTGAAAACTGTATAGTGGTTGATGCTTTTGGTAGAAGTGGAGGACTTCTACTCATGTGGAGGCATGATCTTAATGTTGAGCTAGTAAATTACTCACGTCGACACATCAATGTTCTTATTCACGGTGATCACAGTGAGAAAAGGTGGCTGCTTACGTACTTTTATGGTCATCCAGAGGTTAATCACAGAAAGGGAGCGTGGGCTTTGCTAAATTCTTTTAAGCCTAATGAAGGAGGGTGGTGTGTTATTGGTGACTTTAATGAGATCTTATCAAATGATGAGAAGGTGGGGGGTAGAATGAGGAATGAAAATCAGATGCTAATGTTTAGGCAGGTTCTGGAGATGGGCAATTTGTTTGATTTGGGCTGGAAGGGGGAGATGTTTACATGGAGTAATAGACATGGTGATGACACTTATACCAAAGAAAGATTAGATAAAGTGCTAGCTAATCAGGTTTGGTTGGACAGGAGCACTCATTATGAGGTAGTGTCTTTCCTTGCTATTTGTTCTGATCATCGACCTCTACTACTAAATTGTGCTGCAAGCAGATTTGGACAATTGAGGAGTCCCACCACTTTCAAATATGAAGCTAATTGGAGCCGAGAAGAAGGGTGTGGTCAAACAGTAGCATCAGAATGGCAAACAAGAATGGCTGGTATGAATCACTTAGAAGCTGTCCAGGCTAAACTCGAGGTGTGCAGAAGAGGTCTTCAAAGATGGAGTAAGAATGTAGGGAGAGACAGAGTTGAGATTATTCAGGAAAAAACTAAAGTATTAAACCAGCTTCAAAAGGATGAGGACCCGAGTTCTATGCCGACTCAGAAACTACTTCAAAAGGAAATTGGGTTCCTGCTTGACCAAGAAGATATCAAATGGAAGCAAAAGGCTAAAAGGCACTGGTTAGAAAAAGGTGATAGAAATACTAAATTCTATCATACTTGTGTTAACCAAAGGAGGAAAAAGAATTCTATCAAGGAGGTAATGGATGGTGATGGGGTGCTGTTGACAGATGGTGAGGAAGTTGCTCAAGGGTTTTGGAAGCATTTTTTAGATGTTTTTCTCTCTATCTATCCCTCTCGATAGGACATTAATCAGTGTCTAGCTGGGGTGGAATCCCGAATGACAGATGAAATGCGAGGCAATTTGGAGAAAGAGTTCACAAAGGATGAAGTTCAACTTGCTTTGAAATAAATGTCGCCTTTTAAAGCCCCTGGATCAGATGGTTTTACTGCTGGATTCTTCCAAGACCATTGGGAGATTGTTGGCAATGAGGTTTCTTAAGCTGTGTTGGAGTTCTTGAGGAATGGAAGAATGCCCACTGGTCTAAATCACACCCTCATTACTTTGGTCCCGAAGGTAAATAATCCTACTTCCATGCATGAGTTTAGACCTATAAGTTTGTGCAATGTTTTGTATAAGCTAATGTCAAAAGTCTTGGCAAATAGAATGAAAATGGTGCTGTCTAAGGTGATTTCATGGAACCAAAGTGCATTCATACCAGGTAGGCTTATCACCGATAATATCATGGTGGCTTATGAACTTTTACATACTATGCAATCAAGGCAAAAAAGTAGAGTAGGAAGTATGTCTATCAAACTGAATATGTCTAAAGCATATGATAGGGTGGAGTGGGATTACTTGGAGGATATTATGTTGAGGCTCGGGTTTGGGGAGAGATGGACAACTTTGATTATGAAATGTGTTCAAACAGTTAGCTACTCAGTTAAGGTGAATGGTGTACCTGGAGAAGTTATTGTTCCATCAAGAGGTTTAAGGCAGGGTGATCCGTTGTCTCCGTACCTTTTTCTACTTTGTGCTAAAGGGTTAAGTTGTCTACTCCAACAAGCGGACAGGAATGGAGTTGTTAGAGGAGTGGCTGCCTCAAGAGGTGGTATGAGAATTAATCACCTTTTGTTTGCTGACGATTGTGTTATATTTTGTAGAGCCAAGCGAGAGGAATGGTATCATGTTGAGCAAATATTATGGAAATACGAGTGTGCCTCTAGGCAGACTTTAAACAAACAAAAGACTTCCATTTTATTCAGCTCCAACACAGATTCTGCAGCAAAGGAAAGTATTACTTCGTCCACTGATAGAGTAGTATGTGGGAATTATAACAAGTATTTGGGATTGCCTACTGTGGTATGGAGGTCTAAGTATAACACTTTCAAGGGCCTGAAGGAAAAGATTTGGAAGAGGCTTAGTAGCTGGAAGACTGGTTTGTTATCTTCAGCAGGTAAGGAAATCCTCATCAAGAGTGTTCTTCAAGCTATACCCGCTTATACCATGAGTGCTTTTAAGTTGCCTGCTATGTTACTGAGGGAAATTGAGGCCATGTTATCTCGGTGCTGGTGGAGCCATCAAAATATGGAGAAGGGTATTCATTGGAGAAGCTGGAAGAAACTTGGCTATGTAAAAAACAAAGGGGGCTTAGGCTTCAGGGATTTAGTCAACTTTAATAAAGCTTTATTGGCAAAACAAGCGTGGAGGATGGTTCAAGAACCTACTTCTTTGGTGGCACAGGTCTTTAAGCATAAATACTATAACAATTGTAATATGTTGGAGTCTAAGATAGGCTATTCTCCATCTCATGTTTGGAGGAGTATCTGGTGTTCACTAGACTTGGTTAAGGAAGGAGCTGTGTGGAGGGTAGGTGATGGTAAGAGCATCAAGGTTTGGCAAGATAAATGGTTACCACAACCAATTTCTTACAAAATACAAACTCCCATGCATCAGCTGGATCCTAAAGCTAAAGTTGCAGTTTTGATAGATGAGCATAATCACTGCTAGAAGGCTGATTTAGTGGAAGAGATATTCAATCTAGAAGAGGCAAAGCTAATTTGCAGCATCCCAATCAGTTTGAGGGAAGCCACTGATAAGTTGTTTTGGGTTAGGAATGAAAAGGGTTCATTTACAGTCAAGAGTGCGTATTTTCTGAACTATCTAATGAAGAATAAGTCTCAAGGGGAGGTCTCGAATGGAAAGGATGCTGAGGTGCAATGGAGGAAGCTATGGCCATTGCAAGTTCCTGGTAAGATCAAACAATTTCTATGGAAAGTGCTTAATGATATATTACCTACAAAGCATTCTTTGAAGAAAAACAGATTCTTAAAGATGATATGTGCCCAGTTTGTAATCAAAATGAGGAAATGGCAATACATGTGCTTTGGAATTGCCCTGCTGCTGTGGATGTGTGGGGGGAGAATGATAGTCCTGTGAAGAAATGGAGTTCTGCTCATAATGATTTTACTTTGTTGTGGTGTGATTTATATAGTAACCTGGAGGTTCAGAAGCTGTGTCAGGTGGCTGCTATTTTTCACAAAATATGGGCAAGGAGGAATAGTTGGGTTTTTAATAGCAATTTTGTGAGCCCTTCTATTCTTCTAAGATCGGCTCTAAGTGATATTGAAGTATTCCATGAGGTGCATAAGTTCTCCAGCAATGCTACAGACAGTGGGGCTCCACAAGAAACTGATGTGGGATGGAGCCCTCCAACAAATCCATTCTACAAGCTCAACTTTGATGCTGCCTTTGATGCGGAAAAGAATATAATGGGAGTTGGAAGTGTAATAAGGAACTACAGAGACGAGGTTGAGGTTGTGTTGTCTGCTCCCAAGGTCCATGTATGTATGTAATGCTTTTGCTGCAGAATGCCATGCTCTTCTTCGAAGCCTACAGTTGTGTCATGAGCTGGGACTTAACAAGGTGATTTTTGAGGGAGACGTTAAAATGGTTATTGATTGTGTTCTGGCCCCCAATTATGATTGTTCGTGAAAAGGGCAGTTAATAGATGATATCCATTTCTTATTATCCGGGAATTCAAACTGGCGATTGGGTTTTGTTAAACGGACTGGGAATAGGGCAGCACATGTTGCTCAAAAATAGGCATGTATGCAAAAACCGAATTAGTTTGGATTGAAGAAGGTCCTTATGAAATTATGTCTGTTATTCTTTTTTATAAGCCATGTATTGATTGATATTGGAGCAATGGAATTTTTTCATTTCTAAAAAAAAAAAAAATAGTAAAAGAAGCGTAAGACATCGTTACACAGTTAAAAAATGCAATGAGACCCACGTTTTTCTTCTTTGTTTTCTTTTTTTCTCGGTATGTATTCACGCGGTCGTGGCGAGTTGCTAGTGGAAGCTCGACAATTTCTTCGGGCCTCACTTGTAGTGGCCTGTGTCAATTGTCAAAGCCTCTCGGCTGTACTTATTCGCTGCCAAACCCACTAGATTAATAGCTACTTTCTCTCTCTCACATTCATTCGTCGCCAGAATTCCGCGGAGAGAGAGAAAGCAGAGAGCCCGAGCGTCATTTAGAAGGAAGATAACTGATAAAGTGAGAGTGAAAGGTGGAGAGAGATGGTGATGTGGGTATTTGGGTATGGTTCTCTCATTTGGAAAGCCGGCTTTAACTACGATCAGCGCCTCGTTGGGTTCATCAAAGGCTATCGTCGTGTCTTCTATCAAGGTCTCTCTCTCTCTCTCTCTCTCTCTCTCTCTCTCTCTCTCTCTCTCTCTCTCTCTGTGTGCGCGCTACTTGTTCTTTATATTTTACAAGTTTGATATAGTGGGCCATTACGATTATTACGATTTAGGTAGTACGGACCACAGAGGAACACCAGAGTATCCAGGAAGGACAGTGACATTGGAGCCAGCAGAAGGCGAAGTCTGTGTAAGATTTTTAATTATCATTAATAGGTTTTTCTATGGCTCGAGTGGTAGTAATTATCAATCATGAAGTGATTGTTCTGTCGTAAATCCGTAATGTGAAAGCTGTATCTTATTGGGTTATCTTGCATTGAAGATATATGAGTAATAGAAAAGAAGACATAATCTGCCGTTTTTAATTGATAGATTGTTCAGCGATTTACATTGGTCACAATCCACTGGTTTATTTGGGCACTCTGATATTTAACGGAAGAAGAAAAATTATGGAAATTAGAGTTTTATCGTGAAGTAAATTGTTCTATTTTCACCCCAAATTTCGTGAGTAATCTAAATTGTGAGTTTTGTATCTCTTGGGTGGTTGTGTCTACTCAATTGTCTCGGTAATTGCGGCAGGCTTCCGTCAAGTTACAGGAAGAATAGGCATCGAAGAAAACAGTTCACTAGAAAAGCATATCCCAAGATCAACAGAACATAGAAGTCTCCTATCGTTCAATTCAGTGTGTTATTCATGTTTCCATAGGAATAAAATTACTACTTTGGCATATAGGGGAGAGGAAAGAACTGTATAATATTTACACTTTTAGATAGTTGATGGAATTTCTTTCGTGAATAAGCAATCAATTTCCCACTTGAAATTTATGCTTGTATGCCATATCCCAGTTTTATTCTCGACTTCGCATATGTAATTTCCTCACGGTGAAGTTCAAATTATAAAATGAGACAACGCATGAAAATAGATTAATTTGTGATTTTGCGAGGTCATAGTGTGGAGTTGCCTACAAGGTCTCTACAAAGGAAGATGAAGAAACTGCACGAACGGTATGTTTCTTGAAGTATATTATTTGAACTTTTATTATACGCTTTTTCAAACTTATCAAAAAAAAAGTATATTATTTGAACTTTTATCTTGGTTTGGCTGCTAACAAATGTAAAAAATCTTAATTTTATTTTTTTGTTCCATTCGAGACCATCACCTTCCCTTTTCATTCAAATGCTCGACAAAAATTCGATAAGCAGTTGGTGCTTCGCATCCAAATTTCTGATTGCTAATGTTGTTATCTATTATCTTGTTGTCATTGGTATTGTGAGCTTTGTTTAGTTAGTTTTGAGAAGTTTATTAAAAGCTTAATCTTCCATCTTCTTTGCTATTACTGAATTTCTTAATTGCATTCTTTGGGAAAGGATCCCTCACTCTTAGGAGCCATGGAAGTCTATTCCATACTATGAGACAAGGGCAAGTTTAGAAGAACAGCAGGCTATAGCTTGGGCTTTCAAGCAGGGAACAAGAGTACCGAGTTTCATTAATCCACTGAGAACCTATATATAAATTTGAGCGCTTGATGTTGAAAACAGTTCATTTTCACATGTGTGCACCCACACATTCACCCACACCAATGCCCACGCATATAAAGGTTACACCTTTCCTCACTCTATCAGAGGGTTGACCATATAAAGGTTACACCTTTCCTCTCTCTATCAGAGGGTTGACCGTATAAAGGTTGCACCTTTCCTCTCTCTATCAGAGGGTTGACCATATGAAGGTTACACCTTTCCTCTCTCTATCAGAGGGTTGACCATATAAAGGTTGCACCTTTCCTCTTACATGCTACTCTTATGAGGCTACCCCTTTGCAAAGTCAAGTTTTGCATTCATTCTACTTGCTCATAATTTCTGCTTGCACTCAATCATATCTGTCATGGCCAAGTTATACAGGTCCACTTAGTTCTGCCTATAGTTCAATTCAATTTGAGATGCACTCAGTTGTTGTGGTTATTCTCATTAACGGTGTTATGCGATGCTTTTTATCATCTAATACATGTTACCTGTTAAATGATATATTGCATATTCAATGCAAAAAGGCAGAAATCCTATATATAGCTGATCTCCTAGTGTCTTTTGCCAAGGAAGAAAAAAAAACGATCTCCCACTATCTTAATATTTACAACTTCATATATTTGATAGTCGTCATCTCTTTCGTTTCCTATAATTGTTCCTGATAAAAAGGTTTATAGTCATCAACCCTTTTGGTATTTTCCGTCTTAACATGTCTTTTAAAACTAATGAATTGGCTCTCTTTGCCTGTAATTTCAAGTTCCTCCTTTTATCACTCAGTGTTCTACTCTTTCAGGGTAAATTTTTTTGCAAAGCCCTGCTTATTTGTTATGGCATCCCGGTGCCATTCTTTTACCTGGGAGGGCATTAGAATGATTTGAATCTTGATGAATCCCTATCTCTTGTTATTGACAGACATCCTTTGTGAAAAATCTATTTTTTGAAGCTTGCAATGCACTTATCGCAATCGCTTCTGTAATTTGCTTGAAGATGTTTCAACTAGTAATCAATTGGTCCCCTTGAATTTTCATTTTGTTAATTTAATTGTGTGCTCATAAAGATATGCTTACCGTGTTTTGCAACCTCACTTTTCAGCCAGAACTTCTTCTCAAGCCCACACTTTGTACTTTCTAATCAATTAATGATGTCATGGTTTGATATATTTAGATTTCTTTCTTTGTATGTATGCAGCATTTAGAAGTGAGGGAGAAGCAGTACGACAAGAAGGCTTATCTTGATTTCTTCACTGTAAGTTCTACATGTTCGGTGCAAATATTGTAAGGAACCAATTAAGGATGTGAGTTAATCTATTGAAATCTGTTTTAGGAACCTACAGCTACAACTCCAGCTGTTTCTGGAATAATGGTGTAAGTGGCAAAACCTTCAATGACTATGCATTTCATTTGCATGTTGGATTGCCACAATGCAACCAGGTCAAAACCTAAATTTTCACTTTTTAGGTACATTGCATCTCCAGACCAGAAGCTCAACAGGAATTACTTGGGACCTGCTTCTATTGAGGATATTGCCAAGTACGAATCTTTCAAATGCAATCTAGTTTGGCATTTGCCGAAAAATAAAACTTTGCACCAAATCCTGAATCCGAATACAATCAAAATTTATGAGGCATCCTCGATGGGATGATTTTTCATTGACCATGCATAATGGTTCATTTCCTCTGTCACTCAAGTGATTCCTTCATTTGTATCCTGTTCTTTTAAAACAGACAAATAGTCCACGCTGAAGGCCCATCAGGTCCCAACAGAGACTACCTTTTCCAACTTGAAAAGGCTCTTCTTGAAATGGGTAAGGTTCTTCTAAGAACCTTCAGCATTATCTACTATTGAATATTTCAGTTTTTCTCTCTTTAACCGGGAAAACTTCGCTTTCGCTCTTCTTTTCATTTTCTCTTTCTTTTTTCTTTTTAATAATTTTCTCTATAGGTTGTACAGACAAACATGTAATGGATCTTGCAAATGAAGTCAGGCGCATGGTTTCCCTGGGGGAGCTGAATGCTTCATGAAGTCATGAACAGGAGGCAAAACGTTTCTATGATTTGGAGCAGCCTTCACATTTTTTGACCAAAAGGTTCTAAAATATCATTGGACTTGATCGAGAAAGCCGAGATGCTAAGAATTACTCGGACTCGGATTTTCATTTTTTTCAAGTAATAATAATTTTTTATTGACAAGTAAATAAGCCCAAGTATAGAAGTATTTTATTGACATGTAATTTTATAGGTCCCACTTATGTAAAACTATCATCCCTATCATAAAACACTTCGATGCCTGTGCTAAGATTTATAACTCCATTGGACCATAAGGTGCATGAACTTTCACCAGAACCAAGATTGAATCCTGCCTTAATGATTTGGTCATGCATTACAATGGCGTTTTTACATATTCCTTTGTGGCCACAGATTGTTGAAAAACCCCAGCTTTTACTTGCATCTTTTGGTTCACCAAAGAGCCGTATTGTACCCGGTCATCCTCGCATTTTCATTGCAAAAATCACGAATATAGAATTCACACGCACTAGCACTCTTTTAGTTTGAAGCTCAGTTCATAGATCATCACAATCGGAACAATTAGAGTGAATTTGGGCATTGGATGGAGTTTCAATTTTGGATTTGTGGTTTGGGTTATTGGATTGTTTACATACAATTGTAAACCGGATTATGGTGTTCTTTTTGAGTTGATGGTCACAGAATGTGGCGGTTCTGGTTTTGGATTGTTTCAGTTTCTGTGACAAATCATCTTACAAACCATAAACAACCATAGAGTATACTTGGAAGTCTTGCCGAAAAGGATAAATTTCATAAAGAACTTGGCTTTGAGTCTTCTGACTTGCGTTTCCTTCAAATGCCCGATTAACAAAATGCGTTCCCTGAACCGGTTTTACTTGCAGAAATTATATAAATCGACAATAAATGCTACAAATATTCTCGTGGGGTTGTCCAATTGTTATCAGTCTCCAAAAAACATCATTGTTGCCCGATCAACGTGACCGAGATACATGTGGGGAGCTCTTTTGGGTGGTAAAATTAATCAAAACAGACCCGCCACAAGCCTTTGTCACACGTTATACACAATGACAGTAGCATACAAAACTTGGTAGATCACTAATCCATCAGAGACTAACCACTGCCACACCCAAAACAAAATTTAAAAAAATAAGAATAATAAGAAAATACAGTGTACATTCTTACTTTTACGGCTTCTGTTATCCGTAATCTTGCAAGTCCACTTACGAAGAACTTAATCACTGTCCTCATCAGCATCTGCATATGAGAGGTTCAGATTTAGGGAACTGAGTAAGATCTTTAGAAAAGTTCATTGAAGAGACTGCAGCAACTATTATATAAGTGACTTAAGCAGAGTTTAAAATAATTCTTAATACTTTACCCTCATTAAACTCTTCACTCTGACTGTCATCATCATCTTCATCATTATCATCTCCATCTACTTCGTCATCATCGCCACCTTCATCATCGTCACCATTGCTTTCAACTGGAACTTTGGGCTTTGGAGGAGCTACAAAACTGGCTGTGGACCTCCTTCGTGAACTTTGCACAATATTACTCAGGTCAATGCCTTCAAGTTCTTTTGCTCTTTCTTTCTTCTTTCTGACTTCCTTGATTTCTGAGCATAAGAAACCACATCATGTCCATCTTTATACAGGTGCACACAGCTTGGCACCTTTAGACTCACAAGTGCGTTTCCCTCCAAGCACCACCTTGAGACCTTAGCCTACAAAGGCGGGACTCACAACCACATTAAAAGAAGGATGACCTAAACAAGTACATTTTCTAATGGTATTTGGAGCAAAACTTATTGGAATTACTTTTCTCCGCAGACAAAATTACTTTTCTCTTTTAATAACTTGGCTTCAGTTTATCAATCAAAAAAAACTTGGCTTCGGTGAGAGGAGGATGACAATCATATAGACCCTATGACTGACAAGAAATGAATTCCATGACCTTCTAGAACACTTGTTCCTTCTGATACTGGGTTTCAAAAACATCTTTCAGAAGTAAACCATATCAGTGTAATAAGCATACTAGTTATTCACAGTTGAAGATCAAGTGAACACACCACACAAAAGCTGAATTACATCATACCTTTTTCCAAAGGATTTACAGACAAGCCTTCTTTGGATAATATTTCCTCCAACTCCTTTATCAGGTGGGCCTCACGTTTGTTCTCAGGCACCTGCTTTACTTTCTTGTAAATGGATGGGGGAACACTGTGAAAGAGATCAATAACATCAAGACATCGCCCTTGACAAAATCTACAACCATTACAAGAGTCAAATAAGAAAAACCTCATTCCACAAGATTTGATTACTGATTTCAGATGCTCCACTTGTTTCCCATATACAGGGTTTGAAATGTCTTTTTCCTGCATATTTGTATAAAAATTGTGCTTCAAAAAACAATATATTATTTGATCTGCTTTTAGGAGCTAGGAAAACAAGATAAGTTAGATAACCTTCATAGGTTTCTCTTCAGATTGACCATCTTCAGAGACATTTCCACCATCTTTTGCATCAAAATTTTCCTTTGATACTGTTTTCGCAGCCTTCCTCTGCTTACCACTAGATATGTTGGCCTCCTTTGAAGGTCTTCCCCGTTTTTTAACATCAGAGTTATGCATCTTTCCTGTTGGAACGTTTTTCTTTCGAGGTTTTACTTCTTCTTCTTCCTGATCATCCTTGCTATCTGAGGAATCAGAACTCTCTTCACTACTGACCCTTTTGGATGCTTTCCCATCATACGTTTTCTTAAGATCTTTCTTGACATTACTTGCAGGTTTTTCTTCAGAAAATTCAAGAGATTGCAACACCTAAATATAATAGTGAACAAGGTTAACTGTATGGTGTGCTTCAAGAAGTTAATGATGCAAGAACAAATTTTACCCACATCATCTAATTGTTGACTAATAAACTTCTTATGGGAGTCAAGAGTATATTTCTCTAGCTCAAGATCTTTCTCCAGAAGTCGACGAAGTTCAGCCATTGTAATTTTCCTGGAAAGGGGGAAAAAAGAAAGAGAAACAATTTGTGAATGCCAAAATATAACATTTTGGGAAAGAGAAAATCAATTTATGATACACTGAATGTTGAAGTACATTAATGCGATAGAGATTGAAATTGGTAACAAATTTGCAGATGAAGCACCATACATGGAATTAGCTTTGATATAAGAAGCTCTTTTTCTAACAGCTTTCTTTATTGTGCTCTCACTTGGAACTTCTTTATTTTCACTGGCTTTAGTTTCCTCACATCCAGCTTTGGTAATTTTATGTCTAGTCAAAGGGCCCATAACTGGAGTGTCTTCCGAATCCTTTACATCTTTCTTGGAATGAAGCCCCTCAGATGAGTCAGCCACTTCTCTGGTCGCACTTTTCTCCCCCATATCCCCAGAAGTCTTCAAGGCGTCAGAATCGGCACCATCTAAGCACTAGCATATAGAATAGACAAGTTTAGCCAATCATAAATGAGATAATATCTTTATACACCCCATCTCAACAATTTGTATCCAAACAAAATGTATGAATTAATGATCAGAATTCATACAAAATTGTTAAAATCATCTAAAGTCAAATTCACTGAGCTATCATGCAGACAAGGCAATTCTCCACTTTCACACGGCTATCCAATAAGCAATCTAAAACCAACCAGGCCGTCAGTCATCAGAATTTTCCACTGTATACTGATGTTGCTTATTACAGCAGACAGTAAAATATAGACTATAGATTAATCGGGTGCTTTCTCTTGTATCCACCATGTGGACTTGGGTTGCACCCCTTTGTGCTTTTAATAAGATTGAGATTTTTATTAAAAAAACTAATGATAATGACACTGTAATTGAGGTTGTGGGTAAACTTGTCGGTTCAAGGCCATTGAGTGCATCTGTAACTTACCATCAAAAAACTAGTAATAGTATCAAAAATTATAATGACAATATCAAATAGACATATAGCATAAAAATTACTATAGAGATAGTTAATATAGGCCTAGATCTGATCCTACATCCCTCCACAGGTAAAATCTTTGGCCATCTTGTGCAAACCTTTAGTATTCTCTACAAAGTCTTCGTGAGAGGTTCTTAGGCTAATGTAACAGAATGTACCAAAGGCATTTTCCAACCTCAAGACTATGTACCATGAAGGATGGTCAAACTGTCCTTTGCCAAACTTTTGGGTTTTTCTGTCACAGTCCCTATGTCCACTGGTTGGTTGCAGATTTCTTAACTAAATTGCAAGCCTCAACAGTTTTAACTTCAGTACTCAACCTCATCTTCCATTTTTTTATTGATACGAATGAAATAGGCATAGCCTATGTACACAGGAGGTAAACAAAAGAACACCTAAATACATTCTAGAATCACTAAATTAAAGATAAGAAGTCATGAACATTGTTTCCATTAAGCACAATGGCTGAAAACCAGAGCAATAACGAGTGTACAAAAAAGTTCTGAAGCTCCGTCATTGTGCGCTCCCTATTTTCAAAGGACCATGCATTCCTTTCTGACCAAGTACACCACATAATGCACAATGGAATCATCTTCCATACTGCCACAACCTGGGGACAGCCTTGAATTGCCATCCAAGAAGCAAGTAAATCAACCACCCTCAGTGGCATTACCCAAGCGACATCAACTCTTCTAAAGATCTCATTCCACAACACTCTTGTCACCTTACAATGCAATGGTAAGTGATCCACTGATTCTCCATTTTTTTGCACAAATAGCACCAATCCATCACAATGAGTCCACTCTTCCTTAAGTTGTCCGTGGTCAGAATATTTCCAAGAGCAGAGGTCCATACAAAAAAAGCTACTTTGGAAGGCACGCGAGACCTCCAAATACTTTTCCACAAGAAGGGTACATTACCTTGTGATACCAATATTTTGTAATACGCCTTGACTATAAACTTCTTGCTGGCAATGGACCTCCATTGTATCCTATCCCCCTATGCCGTGATACTTCCTGTGGAGAATATCAATCTAAAAAATTCTGAAACAGTATGCAATTTCCAATCATGATTCTCCCTATTAAATAAGACATTCCACTGGTGAGAACCATGAGAAAATGCAAGTAGATCCACCATAAAAGCATCCATGTTAACTGCAATACTATAGAGAGCTGGGAAGGCCCAAACCTGATTTTAGTACCCTCTCAAACCACAAAACGGATATGATTTTCGAAACACTACCAACCCCTCCTAATAAATTTCCACAAGCCCACACCATACCCCCCCCCCCTCCCAAGCACTTCCGTGTCTAAAGTCAATAACTTCCTTCCACAAATCCCCCTCCAAGTGGTACCTCCATAGCCATTTCCCCAATAGAGCTTTATTGGAAGTCCTCAAGTTGCGCACTCCCAATCCGCCGATCGAGATTGGGGAGCAAACTTTATTCCAATTAACAAAATGGAATTTTGTTTCCTCCCCCACTCCACCCCACAAGAAAGCCCGAAATAACTTCTCGATCCTATTCACCACCCCTGCAGGCAACTAAAATAGAGATAAAAAATAGGTTGGAAGGTTAGATAAAGTGCTCTTAATTAGTGTGAGTCAACCCCCTTTCGATAAATACAACCGTTTCCAACCAGCCAACCTTTTCTCAACTTTCTCAATAACCACATCCCAAATAGCTCTAGCTTTAAAGGTTGCCCCCAACGGAAGACCCAAATATTTCATAGGCAAAAAGACACTTTACAATCCAAGAGATTTGCCAGACTATTGATTCTAGGCACCACACCCACCGCCACCATCTCAGACTTACCAAAATTCACTTTAAGCCCCAACACGGCTTCAAAGCATAAAAAGAGTGCTCGTAAAGCTTGAATTTGGCCAACATCCGCTTCACAAAAGAGGAGAGTGTTATCTGCAAATAAGAGATGTGAGATTATGATAGAGCCATTAGTACCATTACCCACCGAAAAATCGGCTAAAACACCTCCTTCAACAGCAGCCTTCACCATCCGACCAAGTGTCTCCATAACAATAACGAAAAAGAAATGGAAACAACGGATCCCCTCGCCGCAATCCATGGGAACTGTTAAAAAATCCAGCAGGGGTGCCATTAACTAGCACTAAGAAGCGAGCGGTAGTAACACAATGTCGAATACATGAAATCCACCTATCACCAAAGTCACACCTCCAAAGCAAATAAAAGAGAAATTCCCAATTCACATGGTCATATGTTTTTGTCATGTCAAGCTTGCATAAAATGCTTGGTACTCCCTCCTTCAACCTATGATCCAAGCACTCATTGTCTCCCCTGAACAAATGCATTCTGAGACTTAGAAATAATTTGTTCCATTACCAAACTTAGCCGATTAGCAAGAACCTTCAAAATAATCTTGTATACCCCACTCACCAGGCTTATAGGGCGGAAATCCTTAACTTCCATAGCCCCATGTTTCTCCGGTATGAGAGCAATCAACATCACATTAAGGCATTTATTAAACTTTTTTAAGGAGTGGAATTCAAGAAAAACCCACATAACATCACATTTCACAATCTCCCAACAAGCTTAAAAGAATCCCAACGAAAAGCCATCCAGACCCAGCGCTTCGTCTTTAGCCAACCTCATCTTCTACTTGTATCTCTCTTATAAAAAAATTTAAAGAAAAAAAAATCTCCAATTCTAAATCCCAAACTCTCTCATCCCACCCCAAAAGAAAAGGTAAAAAAATATTACAAAGTCTATGCAAAGTGTCAAATCTTTTTCCATCCATCTAACAAAGTTCAAAATTTGAAATATCAATCTATATCAATGGTCCAAGGAGGATGGGGGTCAAGGAATTGGATTTCTGAATCCGTCATTGGAGGTCTCATAACATGTTTCAAGGGTAAGATCAAAGCTTTAAGAGGGTTAGCATACACAAATGACTCAGAGAACAATATCCTATCTATTTGGAATTGGAATGGATGAGAAGGCAAGGCTATAGTAGGACATAGGCCTGGTAGGCGGGCTCCTATACCCGGCCCATCCGCCCACACCCACAAGCTATTGGGCGGGTAGGCGGATCAAAATCTTAAAACATTAAGGTTATGTTTGGGGGGAGAGATGAGATTTCTCATCTCTATCTCATCTCATCTCATCATTACATCTTTTTCAAATCTCCATATAAAATATAATAAACAATTCAACTTTTTCAAATTTTAATTTAATTTTTTAAAATCCCAAAACAATAATAATATTAAAAAATAATATTTTAAACTTTCATCTTAATACTATTCACAAAATTTTCAAAAATTCTCATCTTATCTCAACATCCAAACCTAACCTAAAAGCGGGCGAGGCTCGGGCATGGGTACCAACCCTCCCGTATATAACCCACCCGCCCACCCCATACTATATAAGCCAAAAAAAAAACCCTAATTTTACCCTCATTTATTCTCTCCCCCAAGTCTTTAGTCACTCACTTCCTCTTCTTCTTCTCTTCATCTCCTCCAACGGCCAAGTCTCCCATTCTTCTTCATCTCATCCTCCTCCTCCTCCTTACCTTCTTCCATATTTCTTCTAGCAAACCCATGGTTGTGGGTCACTTGAACTGGTTGTGGCTAAGAGATCCACTGCCATGGCCATTGGCCTCTACAGACTACAACCCAACGACACAGCTTGGTCGTGGGTTGTAGAAACCCACGATCATGGCTTGGTCGTGCCCCATGGTTTTGCCTCCCTACCATTTTTCTATAGAAAGTAGGCAGGAGACTCATGGTTCTGCACAGAGATTGGTATGGACCTACACATTTTTTAAGATCTACAACCATGGCTTGGTAAGGATTGGTATGGATCTACATATTTCAAGATCTACACACAAAGATCAGTTGAAGAAACCCACGAATTTTTTTTAATTTCTAGTTGGGCGAAGAGCGGGTATTCGTTAGATGGGCGGACAAATAGAGGCTCAGGGAGGGTAGGGTGCAGGGTGGAAAATGACCCCCTGCCCAAAAAGTTGTGCAATGTGTCCTATGATTATATTATATGTAAACAAAAGCAACTCAAATATGTCATCATCACACTAGGAGGCAAAATATTATGACTCCTGTATACTCTTTCTTTTGACAGGCCTATTAATACTCTTTCTATGGTTTTCTAAGTCATGATGGTTGCTTTCTGCAAATCTGGGTTCAGCAGAAAGCAAAATTATTTGTTTGATTGAACATTGAAGAATAAGTTATTTCTCTTTTAGTAGGGTGTGAAAATCAATTGTACAGCTAGGAATTATATGCTATTAAGCAGAGTACTAGAGTAGGAAGATTTTGGAAAGCTGCATCTACAACCTTTTGGTGCATTTGTGGCATTAAGATTCTTAGCTTAAAGTTGAGAAAAGGGAAATTCTCCAATCCATGTTCTTAAGTTGAACCTCACAGCATCTAAACATTGTTTCTGGAATTCCTAGACAATAACTCTACTTTTCATTCACATTAATTTATATTTGTGATAATGGCACAAAATAAGATGTGATAATATTTCTTTTTTTGATCAGTAAACAAGATTTTATTGAGAATAATGATATCAAAGCACAGAGTTTCTACCCCAACAATATCTTTTTTTATCGTTAAACTACCCTGACAATAACGGTACTCAGATTATAAGAGGATGAGAAGTTCCTAGATCCGAAGAAGTACCTCCAGTAAATATTGCTTTATAAGTCTCTTATGCACATCCAAAGCATATGTCTCCAACCCCAAGTCTTTCTCTAACAATCTCCGTACCCCCTCAAATGTCAAGGAACTGCATTTTAAAAACAATTTCACCAATAACTCAACTTCTGAATCGCCCATGACAGGCTCAAAGCCCAAAATGCTCACTAATGTACTAATAAAATGACTTTTGAGCAAATAGCTTGCTTAAAATTTTATGTAAAAGATGAAAGACTAATTAATCAAGTAGCAGTATAAACCTACAATTGATTTTATCACCATCACATCAATCAATATATTCTTGATGTATAGAAGGAATAATATGCATAACCAAAAAAATGTTGACTTACTAAAACAGAAAATTCAATGGTAAACTATGATCTGTACAAAAACCTTCCTTCTGAGTTTGATGCATAGGACAATCCCCAACATTGTTCCCAAAATAAAAATAAAAAAACAGATAGGCATCTACAGTAACTCCGTTTGCTAGTTGTTTTATTATCTACAGTTCCTTTTCACAAAGAAAACTCAAAACATTGAAACATGCGTGCATATAGCTATAAGTATAGATACATATTCATACATATATGGATGTTTCTACGTATGCGTGTATGTGTATATCTCGTCCTTATGGAATAAGACGAGGGAAAACGAGTTATTTTTTTGTAGGTCGAGGGAAAACAAGATAGCTAAATACACGTAAATAAACAGATAAGAAGTTTGGGTGCTGTTGTAAAAGGCAAGCATAAAACAATTACCAAAACCAGAACAAGAAATAGAAATCTAATAACGCAACAACAGAGAGGGACATTCTGATAAGAAATTAAACTATTACACAACCTTCAACAAGTATGAAAAAGCGCCAGATCTCACATGAACATATTTCTCTGTTAATTATGTACCTGGAATAAGCCTTTATTTCATGAACGGAGCCCATAACAAAGAAAACCTTCAAACCCAGAAATTAAATGTAAGCATAAAAATCTTAGTTCTTCAATATTCTGCAAAACTCACTATTAGTAGAACTTTCTACAAACCATACTACTCTTGCTATTATGCTTATGTACCCAATTCAAGCCAAACACGACAAAATTTGAACGAAAAACACTTTTTTCGCCCCTATAACATCCAATCACGAAAGGCATTTTGAGCATCTCCCAGGAGAAAATTTAGGACCAATTGATTTGAGAGAGAAAGAGAGAGAGTACTCGGCTTGTTCTTTGAAGTAAGCAACGCGAGAGCGCATAGCTCCTTTAATCTGGGACTCGATGTCGTGCGCCAAATCCTTGGCTTCTGTCTTAGGGCTCTCGCTATCCTGCGCCTCCTCCGCCATTTCTCTGTGCGTGGATGGACGGACTATAGAGTGAAGTCCGCTCTCCGCCGGTGTTTCTGTGCTTCAAACTTTGGCAGTTTGGAACGGAGGTAGAGAAGGAATTATTACAGTGTATGTACTGGTATGTAACTTTTGCGTGCTCTTCTGGACCTGAACCGCTCGTTAAGTTTCGAGCTAATGTTTTCGAATAGAATTAATCTTTACATTAACTTACACATCATATATCATTATTTTTTTTTTTATTTCTCTTATTAAATATGTATTATATGGATGATGAATAAAAAAATATAAATGTTTCAAGAAGACTAAAATTAAAAAAAATTAAAAAAATTAAAAAAAAATAAAAAATAGTTTGGTGTGTGGTGTGTAGGATTATGCAAAGCAATGCTCTTTCAAATTATATCCAAAGATAAAGGTACGACCTTCATATTCCATTTTTTCAAAATACTCTAATCATAAAAAAAATTATAAAAAATTAATATCGTAAACTGATATAATTTGATATGATTTATTAGATTGTAAAGTTATTTTTATTATAAAATAGATCTAACGAATCACATGAAAATATGTCAAGTAATAAAATTACTCTGTGTAATCTTTTTGTGACTACAGAATTATAGATGATACCCGCATAGTATAGGGCAAGATGGACCCTTTACCGTACCCACCCCGCACCATGCGGGGAAGGTTTTGGAACATCTCATTCACCATCCCCCCCCCCCCACGGGGCCAGCCCAATGTTACCTATGGCCCATTGGGCCTAAAAACTTTTTCTAGTTCCAAAAATATATTTTTGGATCCAAATTATCATATAATTTAAATTGTAAATTAAATTTTTTATATACAACAAAAACTTAAAAACTAATAATATAGTTTTAAATTCATTAGAGTTGTATTCACTTCATTGCATTGCATTGACCTCCTAAGCCAACTTTTATATAAGAGGTCAAGACAATGCAATGACTTGAATACAATTTCAAGTCTTCAACAAATTATATATATTTATATAAAATTTATTTATATAAATATTTAAAAATAATTTTTTTATATAGCAAGATGGGGGACTGGGCGGGGCCCCGCTGAGGTCATCCCACCCCCACCCCTGCTAGACTTTCACAGATGGAGGCAGAGGCGAGCTGTGGGCCTCCACTGCCCACCCTTACATAGAACTCCTCCGTTTCAAATCAAACTATTTTTTTTTTTATAAATTTTAAGGATATTTTAGTTGAAAATAAAAACTAATAAATAATTATAAGAGTATTATTTTTAAAAAATCACTCTTTCATTTAAACGAAAGTTTGTAAAATTAGTTGTATTTTTACCATCTTACTAATATTTTGACTGAAGTGGTATTGTTATATTGATTAGCTATAAAATAGGTTATAAAATATTTATAGAAATATAATTATTTTTTATTTATATTTTATCTTCAGCACTTTGTAACAACATTCATGATC
>QEOT01007668.1:72454-107715 GCA_003123785.1 Pterocarya stenoptera
GGGGGGGGGAGAGTAGGGGGACAGGGTGTAACGAATGGAACTAAAGATGAGTTCTTTCTTGTGGTTGTGGAGGTTCTTTTCCAACAAAACAGCAAGGAATATAGAGAGACGGGTCTGAGATTGGTGAGACTTTGGACAACAACAAAAAATGTGCTTTTTCTAGGTAGTGGGAAGGAAAATTTTGATGAACTTCTGGGTTTCTTTTAGGGTTTGGGTTTTGCTTCTTTCTTCACTTCTTAGTTCTTACAGCGCACAGAGAGGGGGATGGAGTTGGGGCAAGCGAAAGTTCAAATTTTGGAAGGAAAGGAGCTCTGTCCTCTGGTAGTGGAGGACAGCCGGTCTTTGCATAGAAGTCAGAATGTCGGATACTCGAGCTGGGAACAATATTCTTTCAATTGGACTATTTTGTCCTTCATCAACTTTTACTCGTAAAGAAAATTATTCCAAGTTCGAGTTTAATGGCAATTTACTTCATTTTATATTTTATTTTAAAAATTTATCTACAAATTTTGGTATATAAGTTTTGACTTTTAGCTAATATTTTATAAATTCTATATATACACATATCAATATGTATACTAAAATTTAAGAAACATGTTTAAATTTATGATTATGATTTTCTCTAATTTCTTTAAAAAATAATTAATACAAAATTATTTGAATTTATAAAAGTCGAGTCGAATTTTTATATAAATTGTATTAATTAATAATGGACTGTAATTTTGTGTTTATGAACAACTTATTAAATAAACAAATCGAGCCAAACTCGAGTTTAACATAATCCACTTCGAGTAGTCTTGTTTATTTACAACCCTAATTAAAGCGCCTCTCTCTTATTTTTTACAATCCATAAGTGCTTCTCTCTATTTGGTATGCATTATTTATATATATGAATTATTATTATTATTTTTCTTTTATCACATTTATACCTCCATATATAAAACAAAAATACATTATTATTATTATTAGAACATTGTATTCTAATAAATATAAAAATAGTCATGACAAAAGTTTTGTAAAACATTAAAAGAGGAATAAAGTTAACAAAAAAGAAAAGGATAAACGATTCTTTTCTTTTTTTTATTTAATTTTTAATTTGGTTAATTTTTCATTTTGACAATGAAAAAGCGTTGCAATCACGTTAATGTATGAAAAGATATTGAAAATGAAAGATTTGAGAATATATTATAAATAAAAAAAATAAAAAAAGCTATTAATTTTTTCATATGTTTTTATAAATTTTGATTATTTTTTATTTTTTATTTTTGGTATGGAAAGGCATTTTCTACGATCAAATGGGATTTCCAATTATGATTATGAAAAAAGAAATGGCCTTATTATTATTTTTATTCAAATAAATGTTTCCAGAATATATTTAAAATATATTATATTAATGGGTATGATTTGAAACAATGAATCTATAAATGTATTATATTAGATTCCACAAAAAGACCCTAAAAACTCAGCAACAAACTACCATATTCCTTACCCATTAACTGGAAGAAGTATTAAATTTAAGAGCAGAACGATCATTTCACGATATACAACAAAAACACTACATCTTTATTTGATAAACACTATTCTTATTTAAGAAATACTTTAACTATAAAAGAGTTACATAAAAATAATCTTACAAACTAACGTATCTTGATGTTATTTGTCATATTGTAACATACAGAAAAAAGAACAAAAAACAAAACCAACAAAAAAAAAATTTCACATAATTTTTTTAACTCTTTTAAATATTTAAAAAAAAATTCACAATATTATTAAATAATATTTTTTTAACCACTAAGTAAAAAAAAACTAAAAAATAAAAAGAAATCAAGAAAAATAAACGGAGGCCCAAAACGAGCTCTCTATCATTTTTCTTAGATAAAATGTATAGAGAATTTAAATTTAGAGAAAACATTCTTATATTACCCCACATTGGATTAACAACTAATTAACTTCAATGAATTTGAGCTAATATGTTATTTTACTACCCGGCAGTCATAAAAAAAAAAAAAACTTAAAAAAAAAAAAAGGCAGTATACCATTACATATTACAATGTATATATTTTGAATTTATAAACGTAAAAATCTTTATATAATAAAAAATAGCCTTAAATAAATTTTTATCCAGAGTGTGTTTCTGTTTTTTTTTTATTTTTTATTAATTTAGATAATATATTGTTAATGCAATTGATGATAAAAAAATAAATAATAAATAATAAGGTGGACCAACTCAAGAACTTGTAACAAATACATAGCGCCACACAGACCAGACAAATTAAATCCACAAATATCAGCTCCAATACCTTTCACACCCTGTCTTTTTCCTTCAGGTCTTGATTTGATTTGCACCTTGTTTATTTCCCCCAACTTGAAAAAAAAAAAGGGGGCCTTTTCCTGTGAGAATAGCAAGAGCTCGACAAACTCCTCCCCTATTTCTCCATCCATATTTATTTAGCATTTAGTAGTCTCATTTCATTGAGTTTTTTTTTTTTAATTATTATTATTTACCAAAACTTACCATATATCTTTCTAAATAAACATAAGACTAGCATATCCTAAAGTTGTCTAAAACTCCATATATGGGAAGTAGTTTATCAAATCTTTATTCTGGTCTTAGTATCAATCATCATAAACTTCTTTAACCATGCACAATTGTTAAACAGAATACCTCAATTCTCTTCTGCTTCCATTACACAGCTTGTTGGAAGTCAATAATCATAACATTTTGGGTGTTGTTATAGGAATTTCTTTAAGAACTATTTCTTTTTTATAAGTAAAGGAATTTCTAGAAGAAGTAATTATCATACTTAGTTATGTTTTTTTAGCTCTATTGAGAATATAGTTCATTATGTTGAGTGTTAATCGTTAGAATCCAGACTTTTGTTCAGTGTCGTGCACTCTATGTTTGATAGATGGAGTAGATATGCTTTGGAGGTGTCTACGAATTCTGTTATTGCATTAACAAAGGATTATTTATGCTTTCCATATTTTCCTTGTGTTTCTCTCTTCAAATGCATTTCGCTCTATAATTTCCATGGTTTATTTTCCACTTTCTCTTCTCTATTTTGTGTTGTTGAACTGTTTAAAAATGGGCTTTCATTGAGCAATTTCATATTATATGGACAATTATTAGTGTTTGATTATTTATTATATTGTGCTTGGTGGTTTTTATTACTTAATAATAGATAGAAGAAGATTTTGTGAATTGTAATATCAGTACAATCCAGGGGATTGGTGGTGACTTCTTATCTATTCCAGTGGATGTGGAGGAGCATAAGAGTCTTCCAACCCCTTAACCTACATATACAAACAGCTACCCGTTCCATCCCACCTTTACCCAAGAAATTTAAAAAAAAAAAAAAAAACATAGTAATCAATCCGTGGTTTGAGAACACTTTACTAAAGTGCAACTTATGACCACAATAATCCAAAAACTCAGTGCAATTATTGCACTAAGCTATACAATTGCCACTACAAGAATAACACTTCATCTATAATACACCACCTCCAAAATGCATGTAAAACTTCTCTTAGACTTAAAGAAGTTAGAAAAAGTCAATCATCTAGTGTTAAGAGGGGTGCAGAGGGAAGAGTGTGTAGTCCACAAGGTCTAGTGAAGTATGATGTAGAAAAACTTAGAATGTCAACTACTAAGTTTTTTTATTAGGTTTGAATTGCCTTTTAGGCTAGTAGAGCACAAAGGGTTTGTTGAGTTTATGGTTAATTTAGAATCTCGATTTACTTTGCCATCCCAAATCACTTTAAAAATAGATTGTATTAAGTTGTATAACAAAGAGAAGATACAGCTAAAGAAATTGTTAGATAGTCAAATAAACTGTCTAACCACTGATACCTGGATATAAGTGTAAAATATGAACTACATGTGCATTATTGCACATTTTATTGATTGCAACTAGAGATTGCACAAAAATATAATAAAGTTTTGCCAAATTCCCAACCATAGGGGTGAAACTATTGAGAGGGTGTTAAATTTGGGGTTGCATGATTGGGAGCTTAATAAGATTTTGACCATCACAGTTGATAACATCTCCTCTAATGATATTGCTATTGATTACATGAGTAGGAGGATAAATGATAGCGATTGCACCATATTAAGTGGTGAGTTTCTTCACATGCAATGTGTTGCCCATATATTGAATTTGATTGTTATGGATGGTTTGAGAGATGTTTATGAGTTTGTAACAAGGATTAGAGATGCCGTCAGATATGCGAAGTCTTCACCTTCAAAGTTTGTCAAGTTCAAAGCTTGTGCGATAAAGGAACATATTAGTGAGAGGATGATTTGCTTAGATGTTTCTACTAGATTGAACTACACATATTTAATATTGAGTACAACTAAAAAACACAAAACAAGCCTTTGAACACTATTATATGTATGTGGATAATGAATTTGTGAACCTCACTATTGATGATTGGAAAAAAAAAATACTAATTTTTGTAGAATTGCTGAAAATATTTAATGATATTATATTGAACATTTCTAGTTTTTTGTATGTGATGACTAATGTATACTTCCATAAACTCTGCACAATTGAAGATACATTAAATAATATGTGCAATAATCATGATATTATCACTAGGACCATGGGCATAAATATAAAAAGTCAATATGAAAAGTATTGTGGTAGTATAGACAGGTTCAATTTGATGATATATATTGTTTTCGTGCTTAATCCATGATATAAAATGATAACAATGAAGTTTTGGTTGAAACAATGTGAAGGGGATGAGTTGGTGGATATGATAGAGACCAAGGTTAAACTCCTGTTAAGCCGCTTGATTGAGCAGTATAACAAATTTCGTGTGGGTAGTAGGGGGAGTTCTAATGTGGCTCAAGGGAGGCCAAGCATTACTTCTACTTCTACTACTACCTCGAATAAATTTGATATCAAGTTAAAGAAATACCTTCAGAAGTAAGGGTTTATGGAGTTTAAATCAAAACTAGATAGGTATTTGTCGGAGGGGTGTACACAAAAATCATTCAGTTTTGATATTTTGGATTAGTGGAGAGTTGATGTCACCAATTATCCTGTCCTTGCTGAGGTAGCACGTGATGTGTTAGCCATCCTCATTTCCACTGTTACCTCGAAGTCCATATTCGGTACCAGAGGATGCATCTTGGATCATTTTAGGAGTTCATTGTTTCCAAAGACTATCGAAGCCCTCATTTGCACCCAAAATTGATTAAAGACCAAACCTATCGATATCCGAGAGTTGAAAGAATACGTGCAGTCGATAGACCTTGAAGGTAGGTTTGAAACTTGAAGTATTTTTTTAATATCTATCTATCTCGGTATATTATATATCTAACTCAACTTTTAATAGTTTTTAGATGATTATCTAGCTTCATCTTCAACAGAGGCTATTGTTAGTTTTTCTTCCCATTCATGCTGAAAAAAATCTAGAGTAAGTGTTTTCTTCTTGCATAATCAACCAACTCTTTTATTTGTATGATCAACATATATGTGTGCATTAGAAGATATATGTGGGCTACTGTTTATTTTAAAGTTTGTTTCTTTGTAGGTCATACCTTGTATATACCTCGCTCATCCTTGTTTAAGAAGCCATGAGCAATATGAAATATGGAATTGGGTATGTTTATTTTGGGTAAGTGGTCCATTTTGGGTAACTAATCTATTTTGATAGACTTGCAAAAAAAACGCTGCATTATAAAAATGTGAACTGTAAAGAATACTTGGTAGTATTTCTACTTTGCATTGCTGCTTGTTGATAATTATTTTATTTGACTTATTATTCTTTTTAGAAGATTGGGGAAAAAAATGGCAAAAGGAGAATTTGTAAAGAAGAATGCACCAGAGTTTTGTGAGGTCACCATTATTCATGACGGAAAGAAGGTAGTGGAAAGCCAAGAGATTTGAAGAGATTGAATGTGGAAACTAATGAGCTTATTTTGTTGGTTTTAAAAGTAAAGCATTTCTTAGAAATCATTTTGTTTTTTCAGGTTCCTTTCTCATGGCGTGCAGATGCAATTAGTAAACACTTCAAGGGCACAAAGGTAGCTGAATAGATGGCAGTTTCAAACTTTCAATTGAAGCATTTTGTAATTTTCATATATTATAATTTTGTGTTTTGTAATGTAATATAATGTAATTTAATATGTAGTGAATTGCATTGTTGCATGCATTTACATGGTAAATATTAAGTTTTTTTTTTTTAAGATGCATTTAGTTAAAAAGGCAATAATTGTTTTAAATATAAAAATATGCTTTTCAACATTTTTTCTTAAAAGAATTGTTATAAAATATAGGCTTTTAGATTTATATATATATAATAAAATAAAATAAAATAAAATAAAAAAACTCTTCAGCATTATTTTTTTCCTGAAAAATATTTAATACTATAAGCTTTTATTAAAAGAAAAAGAAAAAGAAAAACCGGTTGAAGACCGGAACCCGGATTTCCGGGTTGTAAAAAACCCGGATGAACACTCTTAATTAAATCCACAAAGATCAGTTCCAGCAAACAAAGAGGAGGGAGGGGATTAAAAAACCATGTATTCAAATCATATAGGTAATCCTTATCTGCAGAATAGATGCGAACAGAAGTGTTTCCTGGATCATAAAAAGACTAAAGATAAAACAAATGAAGTTTAATAACATCCTGCAGAGACTTCCATAGTCACACCTTCGAGCATTTCATGCTACAGGAATTCAAGTATTCAAGTATTTGAGATAGATACACCCACGGCGACACCAAGAAGGCATACCATATACCAGCAAAATTACAATGACATGGACAGTAAGAACTTGACAAATAAAAGCAAGACAAGTGCAGATGGAGAAGTGGCTAACGACTTCCTCAGGGAGCAAGCATGAGAAGTACTCCCAATAGGACTGCTGGCAGGGGGAAATCCAGGAAGTGACCCAGTCGTGGTTGGAACCACTGAAGACTGGGGTGTTGTTCCAGCACCATCAGACTGAGGTGAAGGCGAAGGCACAAAAATTGACTCCCGTGCCACTGAAGTAGGTGGGTCTATAAGTGTAGGAAATTGCTGGCCCCCTGAATTATTCAAGAAAGTAACGCAAACACAAGTTAAGAGTTACAACCATCACATGGATGCTTTCCTACATTTGTAGATGCTTTAATCAGTCAGATTGCCTCAACCTGATGCTTTACATGGATGCCTTAATCGAATTTTCACATAGGAATGAGATTTATCAAATTTAAATCAGTATTTAAACTTGATTTTGCAATTTATTGATTTCCTATTACCCTGTTCAGAATGAATAGATTAATGTTTGCATAAATGCTTGGAAACCAAATTGATAGGAATCTCAATTTGAACTGCAAATTTCCACTGTGTAAAAGGCTTTTCCAGAATACCATTCTTGCCAAAATGAGTAACAAGAAGAACTTAACCGAAAAGCTTGGCCCGGGAGGGGGGCTATCTAATTAAGGGAAAAAAAAAAAAGAAAGACATTCATATTCCATGGATAGGTAAACAGCAGGTAACAATCAATTACCGGGGCATCGAGGTTGAAGATTTGTAGACAAACTGCAGAATGAAAAAGACTGAATCAGCTAAACTTTCAGACAGCTTCAATATGAGTTAACATTTCAAAATGAACATATGAAGATAAAAAATAAAATGAATCATACAATTATAAAGGATGGCATACCTAGTGATAATGGACCCATTGACATAGCCACCATAACTACAAGAAGTAACATTGCACCCACCACTAGTCTGCTGCACCGTGACATTTCCAAGCATGAGGTTACTGTTTCGACATTGCATGCTTGAACAAGAAACAGCTAACGAAGCAGGCATGCAGTACAATCTGTATAAACACACAAGAAAGTCAATTAACACTAGAAGCTAAGAACCTTAGATTGTTAAGAAGATCAAACTTAACAACAAATCAATAAAAATGCAATCAAGGTTGCTAAATTACTTGAGGTTCCCAGGCCCACAACTGCATTGCACACAATGACTCGCTGTAATGGCATAGCTTCCATTTGGTACAATCAGGCCAAAATCCGAGGAATATCTTGGAAAATTAGATGCGCAGGCTGTAACACAAGAACCGAGCAGAACACCTTACTACCATGGCCATTTCTTTCATAACCACCACATGAGAAAGCACAAATTTTGTACAAAACCAAAGCTCCAACATCTTTAAGGGGAAGCACAAGTGAAGCTATCACTTTTCTTTGCTACCAAAACAGGCAAATTCATTACATCCAAAGTAATTTCAGAAGACATAAAAGGTACCACCTGTGAAAGTACAAATTTTTGTACCAAACAAAAGCTCCAACGTGTTTAAGACTAATGGAGCTCAAGTTAAGTCGTCACCTATTCTTTGCTACCAAAACCTGCCAATTTATTATATCCAAACTAATATGGAAAAGACATAAGGTACAATAATGCCGAGCGCTTAATATAAGTTCCACACAATAGAGCATCAACATTAAATGAAACTATCTGAGATAGGCAACACTATCACCTTACTTTTAAAGCTGAAAATCTGAAAATTAAGAGCAAATGTTGGCATTGAAACTAAAACCCCTGAGCCCCATACAAAAATTCACATCAAATTCAGTTAACACAGATATAGAAAGTTATAGCAATGCTAAGTACCAAAAACAAACACTTGCTACAAATAAATGTAAAATGACAACTATACCTGGCAACGGAACAGCAAGTATATCTCCTGCCTTAATAGCTGTACTCCCCATGGCATTCACATTCATCAAATCAGTAATAGTAGTTGAATACCTCGCCGCAATCCCGGCTAATGTGTCCACCGGCCTCACCACGTACGACAAATAGATAGCGGGCAGGGCATTGTCGGTCCCGTTGAAGCAAGTACACGGGAGCGGCACCACAAGGGTCTGCCCCACGTCGAGAACAGACGGGTCCGTCACCGAGTTGGCCTCCCCAATCTGGTCGGCAGAGACCAATCCCGAATATATGGAATCGGCAATGGACGATAGCGTGTCAGAGGGGCGGGTCTTGTACTTGGTGGAGACGGATTTGCGAATGCCGTCGACGCAGGAACAGGCGATGGGGATTTTGAGGAAGAGCTGGGAGGGGAGAATGTGGTTCTCCACGTCCGGGTAGGAGATATCAATGGCATTGGCAGTGAGGATGACAATGGGGTCGACTTGGAAAAGGGAAGCCACCTCGGAGACCTTGAGGTCGGTGTAGAGGGTGTAGCCCAGCAGGGCGTTGCACGAGTCGGAGTTGGAGCAGGGCTCAATGGTGGACTTGGAGTTAACAAGACCTACATTGGCCAAGATTGAGAGCAAAAGCAGCAAGCAGAGAGTGTTGTGGGAGATGGGTTTTTGATCTGACATCCTTCCCTCTAACAGAAAAATGGGTTCTTTTCGCTATGTTACAAGAACAAGTGCATTTGAGAGAGAGGAGTGGAACTAAAGATGAGTTCTTTCTTGTAGTTGTGGAGGTTCTTTTTTCCAACAAAAAAGCAAGGAATATAGAGAGACGGGTCTGAGATTGGTACGAATTTTGGCACCAAAAAAAACTGTGCTTGTTCTTGGCTTAGATACTGGTAAAGAGAATTTTGATGAGGTTCAGGATTTCTTTTAGGGTTTGGGTTTTGCCTCTTCAGCTCTTCCTCCGCACCGAGAGAGGAATAGAGTCGGGGGAAGGCAGAAGGGAAAGTTTTGGGAAGGAAAGGAGTTACTGTCCTTTAGGAGTGGACGACAAACAGTCTTTTGCATAGAGCTCAGATTGTCGGAGCTATGAACTGTAATTTATTTTTTCTTTTTCTTTTTTATTCTTAGCAGTTATTTTTTTCAATGGGACTTTGTTGTCCTCTTCAGTAACTTTACAGTTTACTCCTAAAAGTTCCCACATTAAATTATTTTCGGGTCCTATTACATGCTTTTCTTCCTGCATGCCGAAAAAGATGTCTGGTTTTGTAGATGGTTGAAAGGTAATTATTTAAAATTAATAAAATATATTATTATTTTACTACCCAAAAATCATGCTTTGTAGATAAAATAAAATAAAAAAGAGCATACCATTATTTATTACAATTTAAATATTTTCGATTTTTTATTAATTTAAATAATATATCAATCATTGTAATTGAGATTTTAAAGGTATGACCTGCCCTTGAATATCTTTATTTGTCATTTCAACAAATAACCTCTCCATGCATGTATGCCTTGCATTATTTTCATTTCAAACATACATGTTACACAACAAAACAAATCAAATTAACTAAAGTTTGACAATTCCCTCTCCAAGATGTACTATTTCACACACATTGACGACTAAAAATCATAGTGCGGTATAGTGCCACGTCAGTTTGTTGGATACTTTTATGAGATGCCTTTGCATTTGGAGTGTGACTCTTATTATTATTATTTGTGGAGCTCCATGACCAAATAGGCACAAACATAGCGTGCAATTCGGAAGTCTGAAAATCTAGCTGCAGTTGCCAAGGCCCTGAACTCAGGCTCTGTTCTCTCCTTTTCAGCTTCAAGCTGACTGAACTTTGTAGCAAATTTTCAGTATTTTCAAGAATTGCTCATCGCTCCAATTGTGAAGAACAAGCTGTCATCATTAATGCATGTACACAAACGTTACAAAATTATGAAAAGTCTCAAGTTCATCCAAAAGTGCATGATTTAGACCTGAACTCTTACCTTCAACAATATGGCATCTCCCTTTGGGACTTCTTTGAACATATCTCCTCCGACATGTTCTATGCCTATGTGGACAGTCACTCAATTTATCAGATTAAATATAAATAAGAGAATTGCTAGTTAGATATGCAAAATTATTTTATTAAATTTATAAATTGATGTAATTTGATAAGATGTGTCAATATACTTTATGGTCGAAAAAGATTTTATAATCTAATATACAATGTCAAACAATATCAATTCGTGAGTTTATTTTTATGAGATCAATTTCTTTATGAACGAAACAGTTCTCTGACTAGACCAAAGTTGATTCATTTGACAGAAGTTTCTATGTCTTAAAACGTAATACATACCATTAAGAGGTGGGGCATTGCGCAATACTTCAGGCACATCAAAGTTAATGCCTTTAATGGAAGGGTATTTGGAGATGATCAAGTTTAGGGTCCCTCCTATTCCACCACCAACATCTACAAACGTTGACAAGCCCTCAAAATCCATGTATTTCTTGAGAATTTGTTTGAAATTGAAAGCCTCTCCAAATATAGGATCTTTGTCATTGTACTTATAGATCGACATTCCATGAGCTTTCTCAAATGTGAATCCACCTTCAGGCATTGCATCCTTCATAGGGGTGATTTCGGTTCGGTTTGGTCCAGGTGATTTCGGCCAGTCCCTAGGAGATTTTATGGATCGGACTAGACTTATTCGATCCAAGGATTTTCCATCATGGGGATCAAGTAATGCCTAGGACTGGACCCGATTGGCCCCTTTTGGTCTAGTCCAGTTCGGTCGGTCCATTCAGTCTAGACCATGCCCAAAATGGGTCATTCAGCCCATCTAAATCTAGTTTTTTTTTTTTGCCCAATTTCAATTATTTTCGGCCCACTTCACATTTTGTACATTTTTAAGCTAAAAAATAATACTAAAAAAACTTGATCTTAAAAAAAAATGATAAAAGAAAAATAATCTACATAAAAAAGAAGTAGAAAAAAAAAAAAGATAATGCAGTTTTCAATAGTAGATTCCAAGAGTCCGAATAAAAGAAACCAGAAGTTACAAAACCAAAAAATAATAATAATAACACAAAAGTTATTACAAATTACAATCTAAAACCCTGTCTAAGATACTGCAGTATCCACATGTAGACACTAATATTAAATAAGATGAGTTAACAAGTTAACAGATAATTTATAAGCTTAAATGCGTATACATGGCATGAAGACCATATTTTCCAGCAATATGAAAATATTCCTATACAGAGAGAGAGAGTATAGAGGAATCACTCAGATCAACATGCACAAGACAGACATGAAAATATATTGCTAACCTAAACAATGAAAGCGGCACAGATTCACAAAATACACGAAAAAGTATGTATTCTTCATTACTTTAAAAAGATAGTGCAAGCCATTAATTGTTATACAATGGTATGTGATAATCAGATTCAAACAAGTCTAATAGAAAACTCTGTTTAAACAATCACCATTTCCCAATCAAGTTTCAGACAAGTCTTTATTTCTGCTACTAGTCAACAATTAATCATGATTACCTTTAGCAACCTATCTGCAAATGCAAAATACCAGAACCAACAATTTTCTCACATCTTAAATCTTTAATCAGCATTAGGTGTAGGGCCTATAGGCATTGCATTTGACGCCTCCACAGAATCAGCAAAGTCCCCAACAAGTTTTATCTATAAAAATTTAAAAAAAAAAGTTAAATAAAATTACAAAACATAAAAGATAAAACAAAATAAACTACAAAAATATCAAAAGTAAATTTATTAATTACCCATATCTAACTGCATCTCAAATTCATCCACTTCAAGATTAAAATCCTAATGATTATTAGAGTAGAAGAAGAATGAAGTCAATTTTGTGCACATATGAGACTCTCAACACTCATCGGACTTAAAATACTTTGAAAATAGTTAAGTTAAGTTGTACATAATCCGCAATACTAAATGTAGATTTAGAGGCCACAGTAGATACCGATATTGCAAGTACATCACGTGTAACTTTTGAAAGTACGCGATATTTAACTGAATTCACCTTCCACCAATTTAGAAGATCAAAACTATCATCTTGATCCTCACATCTTTCAGTTAGATATCTATCAATCTCTTACTTGCTTTCCAAACTGTCTTCTGACTATAACTATTGATTAAATTGAGCCATCAAATGTATTTTTCTACACACAATCTTGTCAGCTGAAGGACTTACATCTTCATGTGGGGAACTTGCACGTTGAGGAGACCTCCCTTCTTCATTTTCCATGTATGCCTCATACATGCGGATAAATGCATTTTCACATTTCGACTGAAATCATTGGTTTTTGTATGATCATGTGCATATATTTATCCCAACACAAACCTAAGATATTGCATCTTGTAGCGAGGATCAAGGAAAATTCCAACATACAGCAACATATTCTGATTATCCACGTTCTCCCAATACTTTTCAAACTTTCTCTTCATATTTGTGGTCATTAATCCTACCACGGGACTTTATTCTTCACACTCCATATTAGTGGCATCTATAATAGTAACCAACTCCAGATAAATAACATTGCAAGTTATATATTCACTCCCTAAGAAGGGTAAAGTTGCATGATAAAATAATTAAAGAAATCTCACAAACAATTTTACCTTCTCCCAATAAGATGCATTGGGAGACCCTAATTTCTTTGACTTTCTTCTATTCACCACATTTTCATCATCTTCAATATTACCAAGGAAGCCTGGATCTTCTTCCTCCAACCGATCAAAAGTCTTTTTAAATTTTGAAGCCTTCTCCAACATAAGATAGGTGGAGTTCCACCTAGTCGATACATCTAGGCACACTTGGCTTTTAGATTGAATTTCTTCCACTCCCACATATTTCTTAAATGTACTCCACCTTTGAGGGGAAGATTTAACATATTTCACAACACTCATCACATTCGCAATAGACTCATCATATTCTTTTAACCCCTCACGAATGATTAAGTTCAAAATGTGGGCACAACATTGAATATGCAAGAATTCATGTTCCAATATTGTGTCTTTCCTATACTTGATTTTTTTTTTTTCAAATAAGAAACAACCTCATTATTAGAACTTGCATTATCAAGAGTGAGTGCAAGTATTTTCGGTTGCCCCAAATCATGCAAACACATCTTTATGCCCTTACGAAGTGTATCATCCTTGTAATTTTCAACCAAAGAAAAGGAAAGAATCATCTTTTGTAGTTTTCAGTCATTATCAATAAAAAGTGTTGTGAGACGCATATAGTTGAGGTTTTGCACGGATGTCCATGTATCCATGGTGAGGAAAATTCGTTGTTCTCAAAGAGCATTTTTCAAGTTTTTTTTTTCCTTCATAAACAAACTAAAGCAGTCCTTGACAAGCGTCATACGTGATGAAATCTCCACCTACTTAAGGCAAACCACAAGTATAAATTTTCTGAAACCCTCCCCTTCAATATGCCTAAAGGACAACTAATCAAGAATAATCATATCTTGTCAACAAGCCTCAACACTAAATGCAATGGGCACAAGTCTCTCACTACCACTTCCTCCCCCCACCTTCCACCTAGAGTCGTCTAGGACTTATCCACCTTCTTAAATGGATATTTCTAACATTATTTCTCAATGTGATACTTTATGGACTTCGTACCGTTGGTCTTCGTATCACATACATATGAAGCACCACAATAATTGCAAGCAGCCCTAAGTTTAGTGGGATCACATTTTGGTATTTTTGTAAAGTGATCACAAACCATTGACCTAACTCTACCACTTTTTGACCCACCAACCGATTTATTACTTACATTGGATGGGGGTGGGGGTAGAGGCATATTTTGTGTTGAATCAGTCTCTTGCACATCATTTGTAGAAGACTCCATCTAGAAAAATAATGAGAGGAAGAAGTAATCAAATGCTTGCAATTAAAAGAAACAATGCTATCAAGACAAAGTTACTTTCAAGAAGTAATCAAATGCTTGTAACCTAATTCGATTCAATGCAATCTAATAATTAGATCATTCTTTACGCAAATGATCATTCTCGGCCCCTTCAAACCCCGTAAAATTACAGAATATATAGAAGTATCCAATTAATTTGGTTAACCATGAGAAGCTAGCTAGTTCATATATACTCAATAAACATGCATAATCTAGTGATCATTAGCTCATGCTTTATACACATGACCTATATATATGTATGTGTTTGTATGTATAATTAACTGAAATCCTTCTTGAGTTTTTGGCTTCAACATGCATGGAAGCTCATGCATCATGGATGGGTCCATGTTTAACATATAAAAATAGTAGATAATATTTAAGTGGTTGAAATACTATATGGTCTTTGACTACACCCTTAGCCCACTTCATCTAACCATTTGGGCATGAAATATAGTGCAACTAGCACACAAGTACTACAAGCCCACATCTCATTTAATGAACACACTTTAGTACCACATTGGTTATTTAATTAAACAAGTTAGAACACACTTGATTGCCTACACACTTCCGTCCATCCAGGCCAAAAAAAATTTAACCAAATCAGTGTACAAACAAAATAAAAACAAATCAAAGTATAACAACCAAAGTTAACCAAATCAATGTATAACAATTAAACCAAATCAGTGTATAAGAGCAACAAAATAAAACTAAATCAATGAATAACAACCAAAGTTAACCACATTTCTGCCTAAACTATATGGAAAGCTTTTATCTTCCCAACCAACAAGATTCACGAAAAGAAAAACAAATAAAGTGATTGATACTAAACAATTAGTTTAAAATTACAAAACAGACATGCCCAAAAACAATCACGAATGGAAAAAGAGATTGCAAATTGCAATGTATAAACAAGCAAATGCAACAATATCTAAAAGCAATAAAAGCTACAAAATAAAATCGAGGCATACAAAGTAACCTTCAAATTGATGCTAGGAAGTGATGGAGGGATTGGAGAGGGCAACTTGGTAGGGGCTGCGAGTCGCGACGGAGGGGCTGGTTTGTGGCAAGGGATGCGACGGATGGGTTGAAGAGGGGAAGGTATGCAATGGAAGGGCTGGAGAGGAGAGCGAATGCAACGGACGTCTGTTGAGAGAGTCAGAGAGGTGAGAATTCTGTTGCAGAATTTGAGATTAGGGATTATTGGGGGGGGTCCCTTCAAAACGAAGGTTAAAACGGTATCGTTTGGGGTTAAAATAACCCTAAATGACTCTGTTTCAACAGAACGTAATGAAAAGAAAATTCGCACAACCCAGTTTTAAATTGCTTCCCACATGACCTAAACAACGCCCTCTAGGTCCAAGTTTACACTAAACGGTGCCATTTTCTTCAATGACTAAAATTTGATTTTTCAATTCCTTTATCTTTTTTGCACATAAATTAATATAAACAATTTATTTAAATTAGTAAAATTAAAATTAAGTAAAATATTTTGTGTGGACCATTTACTTAAATCATTAAAAAATAATTAATTAAAATTATATTAATAATGTTAATTGCTAATTTGTTACTAACTTAGAGTATGTCAATGTATTAATGAGCTATATTAAACAATTTATCTAGTAACTTTAATTAGATTATAAATTTAGATATTAATAATTAATTAATGGTGAATTGGTGATAGGTTACATAATTGATATTCATATCATACATTAGTTAATGGTATTAATATTTGTAATTGATGATGATGTAATTGCTTTTACTTCATACATTAGTGATACTAATACTATATGTTATACATTATGGAATATATATTATACTAGTAAAGGCAACGTGCACTGCACGTTTACCCAGTTGATCAATTTTGTTATGTTTCAAATTTTTAACTATAATACAATGACTTACAATAACCAAGTCACAACAATGTACATATTAAAAAAATATATATTATAAGAGCGATAAGTTTCAAACGGACATATAATAGCAATTCATTAATTATAATTAGTAATAAGAAATTTATATGCTTGTCAAATAAACATATGAATAATTAGAGTAGTCATTACAAAGTAAATAGCACAAGCATCTTTTATATGAGAAAGATAAAAACATACCAGTTTATGGTTTTTGTTTTGCCTTAAATGTTTAACTATAAACAGACAAAATTTTATCTATATTTTAAGAATTTTCTTTCCGCTTACAACACATATCACATATATTATTTGCAAAGTATTCATAACTATAATACAAACACTTCCACAAACATATAACTACAAGTAGATACTTTGTACTTATATATTACCAGCATTTAATTTTTAAAGAAAATATTTTAAACAGTTATGTTGTTGTTTCTATTTCGGGGAGGTTTTAACGTTATTAAAATTTATTATAACTTTGGAGTTAAGATTTTCAAAAAATTTTGTAATAACATTTTACATGGATTGGATTTATCTGATATCCTTCATTCTCTGATTCTCTCTCCCTCTCTCTGATACTCTCTCATCTCGAAAATCCCTTTCAACCTCCTCATTCTCTCTCTTTCTTCCCCCCTCAAGCTGAACCTCTCAGATGCTATGTTTTTCTAAACTTTGGTCTTTCTTTCTATTTGTTTTTGTGCTTATTCCATTTTTCACCTAAAATTTTTGAAATTTATTTTAATAAGGGATAAAAAAGGTTGGATACAAAAATCTAAATATTTTTTTTTAGACCCAGCCCAAAACCTTTCCCAGGCCCAACCCGTACACATACGTGCATATATATATATATGGAAATATAAAAGACAAACAATGTTATAACTATTTATATCTAAAGCATAAGAAAGTAACATCTATTTAAAAATAATTTTTCTAAATTATATTAAAACATATAATATAATATTAAATTGTCTAGCAATAAGAATCCAACTTTCCATATTATAAATAATAGATAGTTATAATCGAGAATTACAAGTTTATATATTTGTTACAAAATAAATACAATAACTATTTACTTAACTGAGGGGAAATAAACGTACCAGAAGGTAGAGGACAAATATAAGATCAGTGGAAGTAAAAAAAGCCAACAGTGAGCGGTATGGAGAGCACTCAAGTAAGCAAGAAGCACCAAATCTGTTATAAAAAATACATTAAAATAACAGAACATAAAAATTCTAAAAATTCTGTAATTATATTTCTTAAACAAGACCATATTAATATATTAATAATTACAATAGATTCCTCCGAATTTATACGAAATTCTTAGTAAAGCTCCTACCACCTCAACCCTGTACAATCTTATTTAGGCATGACAAAAATTTCAACTATTACTACTATTATTAATAATTAAATATTAATAAATTATATTACATCACAGTATCTTAAACACATTAATTGATTTAATAAAGTTAGAGGCCAAAGTTGTAGATTTGGAAAAGTTAAAACAAGAGGACTTAATTTTATCATATAGCAAACAGTAGGAAATGAAGAGATGAAAATCACTCTTATACCTTGTGGTAGGCAGTGGAAGCGATGGGAAATATATACAAGAAGAAATAGTAGAAAATAAACGAAGTGGTGGAAGCGGAAAAAAAAAATCAAAATCTGATAAGATGAAAACACGGAAATTGGAGGACAGTAACAAAATCAACGACAAAAACGTAAATAGACGATTAAATCAGAGCATTAGCATTGGAAATATTCATACAACAAACATATAATGTCAACAATTTATCTTGACTATAGGTGCATGTATATAAATATAAAAAAATTGAATAACATTTTTTCAAATGACATAAAAGAGAACATATCGGAAAGTAGAGGACAAACAAAAGAACAGTGCAAATAGAGGAAATTGATAACAGCCGGATTGATGAACAGTAAAATAAGAGCAAAAGCAGTAAATCTGTAAAAAAAAAATTACATTAGAAAAAATATCCTAACAATAATAACATATTAAATAAATAAATTGAATATTTATACGAAACAATTTTGGAAGGAAAAAAACAATACATCAAATGAAATTTATTATCAATATTATTTTTAATAAAACATATAAGAAAAAGAAAATAAAAACAAATAAAAGCTGTAAAATAACCACAAAAATGAAAAACATTGGAAACGTTACTTTATTTTTTTTGCTTTTCATTATAGTCTTTGTACTAATAAGCTACTGTTTATCAAGCTTCTGGAATTTTGCAACCAGAGTTTGGAAACAATGGTACTAAGTAAACTGTGATCATATAATACTGCACTTACAAGGTAAACATGCATGAATGTACTCCCTCACACTTCAGTGGCTAGTTTGGACCAAAACCATAAATATGTTTTAATCAACAGATAGGTTTTAAAAAATATATATAAAAAACAGAATATAATAAAAATATAATTATATTTATTCAGTTTAACTATATTAACATATTAGGGATGGATAATAATAAATACAATACATTGGAACATATTATTGACTTTCTAAGAGATATATCAATCAATTTCAATTATCAATAAACTATATTTCCATGAGTTAGTAGGTTTCATGTACAATTCATATACTAAGTGAAAAAATTTAATAAATCTCATTTCAAGAAAAAAAAAAAAACTATGCTTTATTTTAAAATGGGATTTATTAAAATAAATCAAGAGCATAATTTTAAGACTTGGCTGTATATGACATGCAATTAATATTTATATATATCTAATTAATTATATATAGCTTGATGGAGATATATAATGATCATGGATCGAGAACCATATAACATACATATACATATACATATATGCAGTATTATCTATCATCACATTTTAGAAATAAGCTTAAGAATTGATGTAATAAGAGATCTATTGCAGTATCTATCGAGAAACCCAATAAATCATCAATCAACAAATAAATAATTTGGAAAAGAAAATTATTAAAGAATATTCATGACAAACAGGCTCAGTCCGTAGCTGTAAAGGTCGTTCGTCCTACAAGGCCCATTTGTCCGCGGTGATGTATCATGGAGCCCCCTCTGTGTGACAAGAACGCCAACCTCATTGCACATGAGGTGGCATTATTTTAGTGGATCAACATCAGTCACAGTGACCATTGCGGTAATATTAGCAAGAGACACCAAACTTGAAGTAAGTCTTCCACATCTCTTAACCATTTCTATCTTTACCTTCTCTCCCCCTCCCCCCGGAGCCCTTGATTTTCTGTTTCTTACCGATTCCCTCTCTTTCTCCGATATTTTCTCAGGAAGAGTAAAATGGTGAGTACTTCGATCACCGATTCCTTCCTAGCCGAATGATGCTCACTTCTCTTTACAATTTTCAGTTTCTTTCCAAGTTTCAATCCAAGGTTTTGTTCACATCTTTCCAAAGGGAAATCCTTGAAGGTAAGATCCTTTTGATTCACTTTCTATTATGGTTTTGAGTAGGTTTCGATTTTCTCCAAGTAAGGTTACCAATTGATGTTCGGTTTGTGTGTTTTTTTTTCACGCTATTTGGGTTTTTTTTTTTGTCAGTAAATCGGTTCGTTGCTTCTCTCCCTCTCTCCTAAACTGCGAGCAAATCGGAAGATTTCCCTACTGAAGTTATGAAAATCGGAAGATTTTATTCACTGTGATTGAGTTGTTTTTTGGTGTGATGTATATCCGTATGGATTTGTTTGATTTTGTTGAGGTTATTTTCTGTGAAGTAGTAATCCCCCTGATTAAATGCGAATATGAAAATATAGTTTTTATTCTGTTTGGGTTTTTTTTTTTTTTTTTTTTTTCTTTTTTATTTTTTTTTTTATTTTTTTTTTTTTGTTTTGTTTGGTTTTTTTTTTTTTTTTTTTTGTCATGTATATGCGTATGATGTGATTATAGTGTAAGAAATCGACTGATGCAGCACTGAGAGAAGAAAGAATAAGAAGCATACCTAGTACTGCCGAGATTCAAGAGGAGGAGGAGCAACTCGAAACACACGAAGATATTTGAGTCGGATTCAGTCTTTAAAAGGAAGTCTATAAGAGGAAGGGATAAGATCGAAAACGTAAAAAGACAATAATATTTAGGTGGTGAAACAAAACAAGAAACAAAAGTTGTAATTTAAGGATACAAAGAAGGGCAAAATCGAAAATAAAAATATTAGACGAAAATACTGTTCATCCGGGATTCACATTTATATATATAGTAGATATTATATAATAATACATTAATACTAAATTATTACTAATACTATATACTATACCAATAGTGATATTAATATTTAATACTATATAATAATGTATGGTCAAAGACTCATAGTGATATAGTCATTAGTCAAAGTGATATTAATACTATATATAGACTTATAGTTATGGATTAGGACTATGTTAGATAAAAATTATATAATTAATTATATACAATTATTATATAATTAATTATATACAATTATTATATAAATAATAATAAAATTATTATTTATGTTCATTTAGTCCAGTCCGGTCTGGGGTGAAAAACCGAATCTCACCCCTAAATTCCTTCAAGTGAAACATAATCAAAGTATATACTATTTCTCAGTATCGATCCAGTTCTGACCGTTTCTTTCTTGCATGCTATGAATATCACAAGTGCAGGTAGGTGAATAAAGATCAATTCAAAAAGAAAGATGATGACAACTGTACGTACGTACCGCATGTCCATAATAGCTTGGTGGCGAGTGAGGAGAGAAAAGGGTGCCATGGATCCTCTCTCCCAGCTTCTCACAAAGCAACTGATTATTCAGGTTGTAGTAGCCAAACAAGATGATTTCAGCACGTCATTCATATTATTTATAAAAAAATTGATTTATAAAATTTAAAATTTAAAATTTATCTTATAAATTATATTATATGACGACGTATTATAGAAAAATAGACCTACTGTTTTTTCCAGGCTTTACGAGAACAAAGATGTCGTAGTTATGTCGCTACCACTTTCTAGCATTTAAGGGGCTCTATGAATCGGGGGCCCATTTCTTGAAATATAAACCCAAAACTGACGATAAATGGATGGTAGAAATAAATATTATGTTGTGGGCTTTTTCATTTCTCTATCGAGCCATGCAGTTTGATTGTATTAGATGAACAATGCTATGTTGGATCATGATCTTTGGGCCAAACTTCACGACAAAGGACTCAAAAGGTTTCTTTCAAGTATCCATGTATTTTTATCTAGCACATGACACGTACACCTCACTCAAAATCCATATCTAAATGGGCTCACGACCGATTTTTTTCAACAAATCCATGGCCGGCCCAAATTATATTTGGACTCAAGATCCACGGGGCGCACAAGTTTCATTTTAGCGGTTTGGATTGAGAGTTGTCTTACTACTATTCACAAATTTCAACTCACAAATCACATTACTATTTTAAAATTATCTTAACTCATCTCATCTCATCTATCAATCTAAACAGAACTGCCATATGCGTTTAAACCGAATAATTAAACGGGTCAAACACTATAAACCCAAACTCGACATGCTTATTTCAGTTGACCCATTTTAAAAATAAAAACATTCAAAAGGGAAAAATGAAAGGACCATGCTACACTTATAGCTCCCAATAAAAGAAAACAGAAGTTACAAAACCAAAAAATATTAATAATAACACAAAATTTATTACAAATTACAATCCAAAACTCTGTCTAAGATACTGCAGTGTCCACATGTAGACACTAATATTAAATAAGATGAGTTAACAACTTAACAGATAATCTATAAGCTTCAAATGCATATACAGGACATGTAGACCGTTTTTTCAGCAGTATAAAGATATTCCTGCACACAGAGAGATAGTATAGAAGAATCAGTCAGATCAACATGCACATGACAAACATGAAAATATATTGCTAATCTAAACAATGAAAGTAGCACAAATCCACAAAATACATTAAAAAGTATGTATTCTTCATTGCTTTAAAAAGATAGTGCTAGCCATTAATTGTTATACAATGGTATGTGATAATCAGATTCAAACAAATCTAACAGAAAAATATGTTTAAACAATCACCATTTCCCAATCAAGTTTTAGACAAGTCTTTATTTATGCTACTAGTCAACAATTAATCATGATTACCTTTAGCAACCTATCTGCAAATGCAAAATACCATAACCAACAATTTTCTCACCTCTTAAATCTTTAATTAGCATTGGGTGTAGGGCCTATAGGCATTGCATTTGACGCCTCCACAGAATCAACAAAGTCCCCAACAAGTTTTATCCATAAACTTTTAAAACAAAACAAGTTAAATAAAATTACAAAACATAAAAGATAAAACAAAATAAACCACAAAAATATCAAAAGTAGATTTATTAATTACCCATATCTAGCTGCTTCTCAAATTCCTCTACTTCAAGATTAAAATCCTAATGATTATTAGAGTAGAAGAAGAACGAAGTCAATTTTGTGCACATATACGACCCTTAACACTCATCGGACTTAAAATACTTTGAAAATAGTTAAGTAATACATAATCCGCAGTACTAAATGTAGATTTAGAGGCCACAGTAAATATCGATATTGCAAGTACATCACGTGCAACTTTTGAAAGTACGCAATATTTAATTGAATTCACCTTCCACCAATTTAGAAGGTCAAAACTATCATCTTGATCTTCACATCTTTCAGTTAGATATCTATCAATCTCTGACTTGCTTTCCAAATTGTCTTCTGACTGTAACTATTGCTTAAATTGAGCTATCAAATGTGTCTTTTTACACACAATCTTGTCAGCTAAAGGACTTACATCTTCATGTGGGGAACTTGCACGCTGAGAAGAACTCCCTTCTTCATTTTCCATGTATACCTCATACATGTGGATAAATGCATTATTCACCTTCCAACTAAAATCATTGGTTTTTGTATAATCATGTGCATATATTTATCCCAACACAAACCTAAGATATTGCATCTTGTAGCAAGGATCAAGAAGAATCTCAACATACAGCAACATATTCTGATTATCCAAGTTCTCCCAATACTTTTCAAACTTTCTCTTCATATTTGTGGTCATTAATCCCATCACGGGGCTTTGTTCTTCACACTCCATATTATTGGCATCTTTAATAGTAACCAACTCCAAATAAATAACATTACAAGTTACATATTCACCCCCTGAGAATGGTAAAGTTGCATTATGAAATAATTGAAGAAACCTCGCAAACAATTTTACCTTCTCCTAATAAGATGCATTGGGAGACCCTAACTTTTTTGACTTTCTTCTATTCACCACATCTTCATCATCGTCATCTCCAATATTACCAAAGAAGCCCGGATCTTCTTCCTCCAACGATCAAAAGCCTTTTTAAATTTTAAAACCCTCTCCAACATAAGATAGGTGGAGTTCCACCTAGTCGATACATCCAGACACACTTAGTTTTTGGATTGAATTTCTTCCACTCCAACATATTTCTTAAATGTACTCCACCTTTGAGGGAAGGATTTAACATACTTCACAACACCCCTCACTTTCGCAATAGACTCATCATATTCTTTTAACCCCTCACGGATAATTAAGTTCAAAATGTGGGCACAACATTGAATATGCAAGAATTCATGTTCCAAGATCGTGTCCTTTCTATACTTAGTTTTTTTTTTTTTTTCAAATAAGAAACGGCCCCATTATTAGAACTTGCATTATCAAGAGTGAGTGCAAATATTTTTTGTCGCCCCAATCATGCAAACACATATTTATGCCCTTACCAAGTGTATCATCCTTGAGATTTTCAACCAAAAAAAAGGAAAGAATCATCTTTTGTAACTTCTAGTCATTATCAATAAAATGGGTTGTGAGACACATATAGTTGAGGTTTTGCACGGATATCCATGTATCCATGGTGAGGGAAATTTGTTACCCTCGAAGAGCATTTTTCAAGTTTTTTTTTTCCCTCATAAACAAACTAAAGCAATCCTTGGCAACCGGCATATGTGATGAAATCTCCACCCACTTAAGGCAAACCACAAGTATAAATTTTCTGAAACCCTCCCCTTCAACATGCCTAAAGGGCAACTAATCAAGAATATCATTCTGCTAAAGTTTGTCGGCAAGCCTCAACACTAAATGCAATGTATACAAGTCTCTCACTACCACTTCCTCCCTCCACCTTCCAACCTAAAGTCGTCTAGGACTTATCCACCTTTTTAAATTGACATTTCTTACATTACTTCTCAATGTGATACTTTATGGACTTCGCACTATTGGTCTTCGTATCACATACATATGAAGCACCACAATAATTACAAGCAGCCTTAGGTTTAGTTGGATCACATTTTAGTATTTTTGTAAAGTGATCCCAAACCATTGACCTAACTCTACCACTTTGTGACCCACTAACCGATTTATTACTTACATTGGATGGGGGTGGGGGTGGAGGCATATTTTGTGTTGAATCAGTCTCTTGCACCTCATTTGTAGAAGACTCCATCTAGAAAAATAATGAGAGGAAGAAGTAATCAAATGATTGTAACCTAATTCGATTCAATGCAATCTAATAATTAGATCATTCTTTATGCAAATGATCATGCTCGGCCCCTTCAAATCCCGTAAAATTACAGACTATATAGAAGTATCCAATTAATTTGGTTAACCATGACAAGCTAGCTAGTTCATAAATACTCAATAAATATGCATAATCTAGTGATCATTAGCTCATGCTTTATACACATGACCTATATATATGTATGTGTAATTAACTAAAATCTTTCTTGAGTTTTTGGCTTCAACATGCATGGAAGCTCATGCATCATGCATGGGTCCATGTTTAACATATAAAAATAGTAGATAATATTTAAGTGGTTGAAATATTATATGGTCTTTGACTAGACCCTTAACTCACTTCATCTAACCATTTGGGCATGAAATATAGTGCAACTAGCACACAAGTACTACAAGCCCACATCTCATTTAATGAACACACTTTAGTACCACATTGGTTATTTAATTAAACAAGTAAGAACACACTTGATTGCCTACACACTTCCATCCATCCAGGCCAAAAAAAAAATTAACCAAATCAGTGTACAAGAGCAACAAAATAAAAACAAATCAGAGTATAACAACCAAAGTTAACCAAATCAATGTATAACAATTAAACCAAATCAGTGTATAAGAGCAAGAAAATAAAACTAAATTAATAAATAACAACCAAAGTTAACCAGCCTAAGATATATGGGAAGCTTTTATCTTCCCTGTCAACAAGATTCACGAATGGAAACACAAATAAAGTTATTGATATTAAACAATTAGTTTAAAATTACAAAACAGACATGCCCAAAAACAATCACGAATGGAAAAAGAGATTGCAAATTGCAATGTATAAACAAGCAGATGCAACAATATCTAAAAGCAACAAAAGCTACAAAATAAAATTGAGGTATACAAAGTAACCTTCAGATTGATGCTAGGAAGTGACGGAGGGATTGGAGAGGGCAGCCTAGCAGGGGCTGCGAGTCTCGACGGAGGGGCTGGTTTGTGGGAGGGGATGCGACGGATGGATTGGAGAGGGGAGGGTATGCAATGGAAGGGTTGGAGGGGGGAGCGAATGCGATGGACTGAGAGAGGGGCTGGAAAAGGCAGCCTGGCAATGATGGAGTCAGGACCCCTACGGTTGCGAATCTTTTGAGAGAGTCAGAGAGGTGAGAAGTCTGTTGTAGAATTTGAGATTAGGGATTTTGGGGGGGGGGGGTTCCCTTCAAAATGAAGGTTAAAACGGCACCGTTTGGGGTTAAAATAACCTTAAACGACGCTGTTTCAACAGAACGTAATGAAAAGAAAATTCACGCAACCCAGTTTTAAATTGCTTCCCACATGACCTAAACAACGCCTTTAAGTCCAAGTTTACACTAAACGACGCCATTTTTTGCAATGGCTAAAATGTAATTTTTCAATTCCTTTATCTTTTTTGCACATAAATTAATAAAAAAAAATTATTTAAATTAGTAAGATTAAAATTAAGTAAAATATTTTGTGTGGACTATTTAATTAAATCATTAAAAAATAATTAATTAAAATTATATTGATAATGTTAATTGCTAATTTGTTACTAACTTAGAGTATGTCAATGTATTAATAAGCTATATTAAACAATTTATCTAGCAACTTTAATTAGATTATAGATGTAGATGTTAATAATTAATTAATGGTGAATTGGTGATAGGTTACATAATTGATATTCATATCATATATTAGTTAATGGTATTAATATTTGTAATTGATGATGATGTAATTGCTTTTACTTCATACATTAGTGATACTATATGTTATACATTATGGAATATATATTATATATTATATAATAATATATTAATACTAAATTCTTACTAATACTATATACTATACTAATAGTGATATTAATATTTAATACTATATAATAATATATGGTCAAAGACTCATAGTGATATAGTCATTAGTCATAGTGATATTAATACTTTATATATAGACTTATAGTTATGGATTAGGACTAGGTTAGATAAAAATTATATAATTAATTATATACAATTATTATATAAATAATAATAAAAATATTATTTATGTTCATTCGGTCCGGTTTGGAGTGAAAAACCGAATCTCACTCCTAAATTCCTTCAAGTGAAACATAATCAAAGTATATACTATTTCTCAGTGTCGGTCCAGCTCTCACCGTTTCTTTCTTGCATACTATGAATATCACAAGTGCAGGTAGGTGAATAAAGATCAATTCAAAAAGAAAGATGATGACAACTGTACGTACGTACTGCATGTCCATAATAGCTTGGTGGCGAGTGAGGAGAGAAAAGGGTGCGCCATGGATCCTCTCTCCCCGCTTCTCACAAAGCAACTGATTATTCAAGTTGTAGTAGCCAAACAAGATGATTTCAGCACGTCATTCATATTATTTATAAAAAAATTGATTTATAAAATTTAAAATTTAAAATTTATCTTATAAATTATATTATATGACGACGTATTATAGTAAAATAGCCGTACTGTTTTTTCCCTGCTTTACGAGAACAAAGATGTCGTAGTTATGTTGCTATCACTTTCTAGCATTTAAGGGGCTCCATGCGTCGGGGGCCCATTTCTTGAATTCTAAACCCAAAACTGATGATAAATGGATGGTAGAAATAAATATTATGTTGTGGGCTTTTTAATTTCTCTATCGAGCCATGCGGTTTGATTGTATTAGATGAACAATGCTATGTTGGATCATGAGCTTTGGGCCAAACTTCACGACAAAGGACTCAAAAGGTTTCTTTCAAGTATCCATGTATTTTTATCTAGCACATGACACGTACACCTCACTCAAAGTCCATATCTAAATGGGCTCACGAGCCATTTTTTTCAACAAATCCATGGCCGGCCCAAATTATATTTGGACTCAGGATCCACGGGGTGCACAAGTTTCATGTTAGTAGTTTGGATTGAGAGTTGTCTTACTACTATTCACAAATCTCATTACTATTTAAAAATTATCTCAACTCATCTCATCTCATCTATCAATCTAAATAGAACTGCTATATGCGTTTAAACCGAATAATTAAATGGGTCAAACACTATAAACCCAAACTTGATCACATGCTTATTTTAGTTGACCCATTTAAAAATAAAAACATTCAAAAGGGAAAAATGAAAGGACCATGCTACACTTATAGCTCCCAGCTACCATTGGGAGCTACCATTAGTTGTAGGATTTTTTTTTTTTTGTTTTTTCATAAATGTATTTTTTAACATTTTTAAATAATAATAAAAAATCACAATATTATTAAAATACATTTCATTAATTACTAAGTAAAAAAATTAAAAAATCAAACCGGTAGATTAGAACGATAAGAGTAGTATTATCCAAAATGAAATGGTAGGTCAATCAGGTGACATGGCCCAGACCTGAGTAACCCAAATAACTGCCAAAGTTATAATTATATATTGCATTAGTAAAGCTGGAGTTGCAACGGCAATAGTGTAAGAAGTTAAGGTCATTTGCATTATTGGTTGAAGCTTTGTCGACTGAAATTATTATTACTATTGAATTATTTTTTTCGCTTTATTATCGTCTCATGATGTTCCGCTTTAGGGTTTGAAATCCTTGTAGGCCCTGATGATCTTAACACCCTGATACGCACTAATTATTGTCCTTTCTAAATTGGGGTTTTAGACTTTGACTCCCCAACTGAATTCATTCAATCGCGACAACAATAAAAGAGACCCATCTAAATTATATAAGGGATATTAAATGGGTTGTTCTTATATAGGAGTGTAACCGGTTCGGTTCAATCTGATTTTGGATAAAATTTAAGACCGAATCGATATGTATCGATTTTGTATTTTTCAAAACCGATTACGCACCGGTTACTCTCCTAAACCGGTACTTTTGATTTTACCAATTCCGTTCTAGTCCGATCTGGTTTTTCGATTTTTTTAAAATGTAATTTTGACAATTTGTCATTTAAAATCTGCTTATAAAAAAATACTTTAAAAAAATATGTTTTATACTTTTATTAAAAAAATCTACTTTACTAAAAAAAACTACTTTACTAAAGTCAAGTACTATATTAGTATTAGTTATAATGATTTAGTATTACTATATTAGTATAATTATAACTATAGTCTATATTAGACTATTAGTATTAGTTATATGTTAGTATTAGTTATAGTGATTTAGTATAACTATATTAGTATAAGTATAACTATATTCTATATTAGTATAACTAATGTCTTATGTACTTATCAAAATTTAGTAATAATATTTGAGTGATTTTTTTTTATATATATATTATATATAAAACTTATATATAAAAAATATTTTTTATAATATTATTTTTGTAGAAAACTTATATATAATATTATTTTTTATTTATTTTTTTCTTCAATCAGTTTGGTCCGGTTCGGTCCGGTCTCGAAAACTACGGAATCGGATCTGGCTGGTTTGTTCAAATAAAGAACCAGTTCGGGATCGAAAAATCGGAAACTAGGCCCAACCGGTCAGGTCCAGTCCGGATCAGACCAGTTTTTCGGTCCAAACTTACACCACTATTTTTATATATAAATATGTGTGTGGGGGGGGGGGTGTTAAGCCTTGTTAAATTAATAGATAAATATTCATTTTTTTAAGAAAAGTTATTAACAAGATTTGAATTCTATAAGGTTGTATTTGGAGATAATAATTTAAATTTGAATTTAGATTTTAAATCAATAAAATTTGAGATGTCATCATTTCAGATTTTATTATTTTATGTAGTTTGAAATTTAAGATTTTAAAAGGTTGAAGTCTTGTCTGAATTTGCCACAAATTCAAATCTAAAATTGTAATGTATAATTCAAATATGAGAGTTGAATTTTGAAAAACAGAATCCAAATCTAGACATCTATATGGTCCCTGGACATTGCCCTTTTATTAATTTAAAAAAATATATATAAAAAATAAAATAGCTACAGTGTCAAGAAGCCATAAACTATAACAGTCACAAAGAGATTCTATAAAAATAAATCTATAAATAGAGATGACTCCATATGATACGTTATATTTACTTTACAATAAAATTAACCTTACAATTTAACGTGCAATAACAAATCTCGCCAATTTGTAGGTTTAATTAATTATTTTTTTAGATGATATAATTATAGAGAAAGACAAGATACATCATAAAATTACTATAACATGAGCAAGTGTGCTTAGGTACATCGTTTTCACTGAGTGCAGACGGGTCGGAGTTTAGGCTCCGACCACCTCCTCTCCTAGCCAGCTCCAGAGGCTTTTTAATTTTTATGCTTTTCTGTTTGTCCTTTTTCTCTAGTTTTTTCCTTATTATTCTCTCCTAAGCACCGATCCTCGCCGATCTACTGCTTTCCGGTAATGTTCGACCAACATGTGACGCCAGTTTAGCCTCTCTGGTCATTGATCTTCATGTTCGCAGAAGAAAAATGTGTTTCTACTTGGCTAGTTCGACTCAAGCGTGGCCCCTGCCGTGCGGGTTTTTCAATCGTAGCCGTGTCCCAAAGCGACATTGGCAACCATGCGCAACCCCATCAACTTCAGAGGCCTCAGGTCCTTCAGATCTGCTTGTCCTTTCACCTCCTCAGGTGGCACGTGTCCTACACGTACCACCACCGCCTGTGTTGGTCTGTTGTCGCCGACTCGGCTTAGATTCTGGCTGCTACCCTATGTTACCGCTTTCCCCAATGAGTGATCTTGTAAGAGAGATCGTGAATCTCTCCAAAAATCAACTCCAGACAATATATGACAGTGCACCTGCCACCTTCAGCGCTTCCAGTGGAGGTTCTACCGTCACCAGTGGTGAATCCATTGTTTGCTTTTTTGTGAACACTTTTCTCTCTTTCTATAAGACGGCATGCTATTGTAGGATAGGATAGAGACCAAAAAATTAGTTTCAAATAAACTCGTTCACAACTTTGTACTATTTTTTATTGCTTTGGGGCGTTTGTTAAGGAACTCCACCCCTTCCTGATATATCATTTTTTTTGTTTAATAAAATTAACTTGTTTAAAACAAAAAACAAAAAATGTGTGCTTAGGTGCATAATACTAGTATGCTCTAATATCTCCCCTTGATTCAAGCGGCATATCACATGCATTATAGTGAGGCTTGTTAGTAGAAGAGAATGTTGTCATATATGATTTTTTACACCGGGCCACCCACGGACCGGATACACAATATATAGCACCTGTAAGGATGATATTGTTTACACATTTTCTTATTTACGGGGAGTTCAATTAAACATCAAGATTTTATAAAATAAATATCTTCCGTAAATATTTAATATTGAGGGATCACGTACTTGGTCTATGATGAATCGTAAAAGTGATTTTTTAACTCTCCAATCACAAACCAATGCCTCCTGATTTTACTATGATTGTGTATCAAATGAAAGGTACTCATATAAAATTAAAATTAGTGAATTGTTCAATTTATAAAGAGATCTTATAAAAATATATTCACAAATTGATATAGTTTTATATGATACGTTAGATCTATTTTATATAAAAAGTAACTTTATATTATGACGCATCACATCAAATCATGTTATTTTATAGATTTATTTTTGTGAATCTCTTTATAACTAAATTAGTATTTCTCTTAAAATTGTTTTCAATAAAATGACAATTATATTAATTGATTATAAAAGAGATTATAAAAATAAGCTGTAAGTATATTACTATTAAGATAACTAAAATTTTCTTTTACTCTACGTTAGGTTAGTTATTAATTGGATAGCACTAGGGACACCGCTCCCACCTCCTGTTGGGAGCCACCTCTAGTGATAGAATTTTTTTTTATATAAATACATTTTAATATTTCAAAATAAATAAAAAATTATAATATTATCTAAAAATACATTCTTAACCATTAAGTAAACAGAAAAATAAATAAATAAATAAATAAATAAAAGAGAGCGGGAGCTACCAGGAACCCAGCGAGACATCTATCATTTCCCTTATTAATTAGCTTAAATGACTCTGAGCTAATATATTATTTTACTATCCGAGACTCATCATGCTGAGTAGATAATATAAAATAATAAAAAAAAGCATACCATTATTATTACAATGTAAATATTTTTTAATTTATAATCATAAAGCTATCTCTATGTAATAAAAAAAAAAGCGTTAAATAAATTTGTGCGTAGACTCGATCGGAATATATTTATGCCTTTTTATTAATTTAAATAATATATCAATCATTATTGTAATTGATCATGAGGTTTTAAAGGTATCATGACCTGCCCTTGATCTTTATTTTCCCTATAAAAAAATAACCTCTTCATGTCTGGCAGTCTGCCTTACATTATTTTAATTTCAGACACTCATGTTACACGACAACACGAAACAAATTAACTAACTTTGGTAATTCCCTCTCCGAGATGTACCATTTCACACGCATTGATGACCAAAAACCAAAAACTTCATTATTATTATTATTATTTGTGGAGCTCCATGACCAAATAGGCACAAACACAGCATGCAACTCGGAAGTCTGAAAATCCAGCTGCAGTTGCCAAGGTTCTGAACTCAGGCTCTGTCCTCTCCTTACCAGCTCCGAGCAGATTGAACATTAGATTGTCACTTTGTGTTGCAAACTTGCAGAAGTTGGTTGCCTCTGGGGCTACAGGCAACACTGGATCGATGATAATTACCTTTCCGGTTTCCGGCAGGGCTTTGTAGCAATTTTTCAGTATTTTCAAGCATTGTTCATCGTTCCAATTGTGAAGAACAAGCTGTCATCATTAATGTATGTACACACACGTTACAAAATTATGAAAAGAACTTGTTTATTTTTGTACAATTCCTCTCAAATTCATCCAAAGGTGCATGGTTTAGATTTAAAAGCTTACCTTCAACAATATGGCATCTCCCTTTGGGACTTCTTTGAACATATCTCCTCCGACATGTTCTATGCCTGTGTGGAACCACCACTCAATTATTAGACAAAATATAAATGAGAGAATTGCTAGATCCGTAAAGTGATCCCACAATAGAAAATTTACAAATTGATGTAATTTAATACGTGCGTCATATATACTTTACGCTAAAAAATAAACTTTACAATCTGATGTACTGCATCAAAAAATATTAATTTGTAAATTTATTTTTATGCAATTCTTAGACAAAAGTTTATTCATTAGACAGAAGTTTCTTTCTTAAAATGATACATACCATTAAGAGATGGGGCATTGTGTACTACTTCGGGCACATCAAAGTTAATGCCTTTAATGGAAGGGTATTTGGAGATAATCAAGTTTAGGGTCCCTCCTATTCCACCACCAACATCTACAAACGTTGACAAGCCCTCAAAACCCATGTATTTCTTGAGAATTTGTTTGACCACAAGGATGGAGTATTGACTCATGGCGAAATTGAAAGCCTCTCCAAATATAGGATCTTTGTCGTTGTACTTATAGATCGACATTCCATGAGCTTTCTCAAATGTGAACCCTCCTTCAAGCACTGCATCCTTCAAGTGAAACCTAATCAAAGTATATAGTATATTACTCAGTGTCGGTCCAGTTCTCAGTGTTTCTTTATTGCATACTACAAATATCACAAGTGCAGGTAGGTGAATAAAGAAATATTCAAAAAGAAAGTTGATAATTACTGTACGTACCGCATGTCCATAATAGTCTGGTGACGAGTGAGGAGAGAAAAGGGAGCCATGGATCCTTTCTCCTCGCTTCTCACAAAGCAACTCCCAACAGAAGTGAGACCGTAACGTCTCTGAACTCCTCCACCATCTTCGAGGGTCTCCACAGAGCAACTGAGAATATTGTAACTAGCAAGTAAATACAGCATGCGGTCTAACAAAACAACCGGCGTATGATCTGGATTATTATTGCGAATTGGAAGCTGAGCAGCAATGGCATGGGGCGAGAGTTGGGCGCCTGGGCCTGCTTTGTCAATGATCTGAAGCACGTCGAGCTCTATGCATGCATTAAACACCATCTGGAAGATGTAAGAGCCAGCCAATGCGCCTGCATATTCGACTCCTCCATCTTCGTCATCAATGGAGGGCTTGTTATCATAGGTAATTTGGTTTGCAGAGGAAGCCATTTTTTGGTTTTGAGGAAGTTGCATTGGCACTGAGACTTATTTATAAGGGAAGGGAACGTGCCAGTGATGGTTTGGGGTGGCTCATGCATGGCTGTCTTTCATCGTTCCGAAGATGAAAGGTCTAAGATGACGTTGGACTAACCAAAATTTGATACGCAGCCTTGCTCCGTTTCCCTGGCGGCTTTGTTTGATGATTTCATGAAATTTGAACAAGCAAACTATGTACATGCATTACTTCTGTTAGAAACCAATACGTATTCTTGTTGCTAGATTTATGTGCTAGTTGGATAGTGAAATGAAATGAAATTAGATGATTTTAAATGAAAGTTAAATAAAATATTGTTAAAATATTATTTTTTTAATATTATTATTATTTTAAAATTTGAAAAACCTTAATTATTTATTATATTTTGTGTAAAAATTGTAATGATGAGATGAGATGAGATGAAACATTTTCACTATTCAAACGGACTTAGAGCAATCCCAATAGATTCTTCATCCTATCCTTTAAAATACATCATCAAAACTCACTTTTTCTATTTTACATTATGACTTTTACAATATGTCATCCATCAGCTTATCTATTTTTTCTCTATATCATTTAAATATTCTTTATTTAATATTATTTTATTCATTTCAAATAAATCTCATAACACCAAACAACTATCATAATGAGAGAGAAAATACTTTAAAATGTTTTAAAGGATGAATAGTATTCTATAAATGTAGAGGATCACTATTGCAAAATGTAAAATAAAGGAGAGAATACAAAATCTATTGGAAGCTACTTTTGATCAATTTTCTTTATATTATACAAAAAAATGTATTTTACAAGAGCCATTGTGAGTGCTCTTACTTATGACTTTTTTATAATTTTAATCAATATAATTATAAAACTTAATTAAAAATAAATCTTAATTTTATAAACTTATTCTCTATTATAGAACTGCACCACTTTATCTTCATAAATTGGATTCGTTTTGTTTGTATTCAGAAAAACGTGAAATATTCAGGTTGTAGGAGCCAAACAAGATAACTTAAGATTGGTTTTTCTTCTTCCGAGTTATTTTATTTGAAAAACTCTTTTTATCAGTTACTATTTAATACCTCACATCTTATAAAAAAAAATTATAAATATATAATATAAAAGTGAATAGTAGTTGATGCATAGAATT
>QEOT01007669.1:2292-13995 GCA_003123785.1 Pterocarya stenoptera
GTTCATCTTTGATTTTTGTAAGTCTCAAGCAACCAAATCTTGTGCCATGGTTCAAGGATGCGGTATTCAGCACTGTAATTGGTGCTGACGCCACTCTTATTGCGATAATGATATTTGCATTCTCGTTAAAGGCCTGCTGGGGGTTATCTACAAAGTTATGGCAATCTAAAAGCAGGATGACCATGGAAAACTATGTTGCATGAAGGTCAGCTTTTAATCCTTGAACAAGAAAGTGAATGATAATATAAGTTGCTTGCAGAACTTGGCATTTTACAAGGGACGGTTGGTGATATATTCTAATGGCCCTTTGACCTCCTGGCACCTCCATCCGTCCCATGTATCAGACAATGTGGGACATCCAGGATCCAATTCCCTTAACTTCAGCGACCTAGAAATGAAGATAGTGGATATATGTTGGAGAGTTTTTTTTTTTTTTTTTCTCCCTAAGCTGGGTATACGGTGGAGTTGGATTTAGCATTTGAATTTTGATAGTTCCAATGTAGGGTTTTATTAATGTAAACTGTTTATGTGAGTCTGATCTGGTTATAACCCCCATGTATAAACATTCAATATCCAAAACCATTGAAGGTTTACCCTTTTTGAGACAGGATAGTGTTTCTCCATATATATTAGAATATAGAAATTTATTAACCTTGGCTTCTAATTCCTATGTTTTACCTGTACATCCATCGCCTGTCTGCTAGTATGTGCCCCACGATATGTTGCTTGATTGCCATGGCTGATTTACCTTGATCTGCTATTAGTTGAGAGAGGTAGTCAGAAAACCGCACTGTTCGTTCACAAGTATACATTTGATTCGCTGTAACTTTCTTCTCTTACCAATGATCTGTTGTTGTGTTGTGGTATTGATTTTCTTATCTTTATCAACTTCTTTAAACAGCTGAAAAGACTTCATTTTCCTTGGAAATTCTATAATCTTTTGATCATTAGAAAATGCTGTGTAAAACGAATGATTGGTGATTTGGTATGAATTGCTCAGATTAGAGGCATAATTTGAACAGCCATGCGTGAGGATCCGTGTTATATTTTTATGTTGCCCATGATAGTTGCTAGATAGGTTCTCATGGCACAAGAGCAGAAGCAGTGATGTGTAAATAGTGTTTTTGACTTAAATCATATGGTCTTAATGTTTGGTATATTTGGAACACTGCAAAGTCACTCTCTTTTCAGCAAAAGCATCAAGTCATGGCTCCCCTAACAAAGGGGGTGATAGAGAGGCATGTGCTAGTCCAACTCTTCAAGGGATTTTGCTGTCTTTGGAGCTAATAATAAGTCTTCGTGTTGAAGTCGATGCAGTTTGGTTGCCAAGTCTCTCTCTCACACACCTGCTCTCTCAAAACCCATTAATTTTTCCGAAACTTGCGGGCATTTTTTTTGCTCTCTGTAGCCGAAAAGCAAGCCATCCAATAAGGTCCAGCTTTGTAGAAGAATTATATCATGCTAAGGGACCCATCAATGGGTGGTGTCATTTTCAAAACAATTATTATATAGAAGGAGATAATGAATGAGACGTAGCTGAACAATGCAATTCCTTTTTTTATTATTATTAATATTATTATTTTAAATATAGGTACTTGTAAATTACTCCAACTAACTCTTTCCATCTTTATCTTCCTAAACTTGTTTTGTCATGTCAATCATTTTGTGGCTCATATCACTACTCTATACCTAATCAAATCGATTTTGAACTTTTGCCATAATAATACAAGGCAACCAGTATTTTATTATTATCAGGATGTCACTCTCACAGAATCGCCAAGTCCTTGCTTAGCTTTAAGTCACTTCCTCGACCAGGGGCTCCATATCCCTTCGCCTGTGCATTTTTATCATCAGAAATTGATCTCAGTTTGCTGATTCTTATTATTTTATATATATATATATAAAGTAATGCTAGGTATAAATGTGGAGTACACTAGTACCCTATAGTCGCTTTAAAAAAGAATAACATCTACTATTAAAAATTAATTTTTTTTCATATAAATTCCGTATTTATTTATATTTTTCAAAATAGCTACACCGCATTTACGCGCACTCACGACTACAACTATCATTTATCATATATATATATCTATAAATATATATATATATATATAATCACTCTTTGTGCCTTCTTTGTACAGATGATTGAGTCAACTCCAGCTGGGCATATTGGCTCTTCTGAATTAAAATATTAGGTTCAGATTTAATAAGGTGGAATATCTAATTGTTCATGTAATTTCATATTTTGGATAATAATGAGCTGCAACCCACCATTGTTGCGCAAGTTTTCTTAGTGGTTGGTGTTCATGGGCAGATCCTTGTCCAGTGCCTCTGTCCACAAACCAAACCGCATGCTCTACCACTTAAAGCGAAATCACTTGGTTTTGCTACAAGGGATGTCATGAATCAAGAAGTTTCGAGAAGAAAAATAAAGGGAAAACAAGGCCACGATACAAAACCAAAACCAAAACCAAATCCACCAAACATGAAACCCAAAAGAGATTTGGAGATGGAAGAATGTAATTCTTTTGGATATCAGCAAAGAGATGCAATAAAATAGCAAAAACACTAATAAACGGGTATAAGCTGCTGCTGCTAAACCTTTTTGTTGAAGATATTTCATAAACTGCTGAGTGTCGTAGAGAATCTAGAACACTTTAAATATTGCGTACCTTTTGGTTCCTATCTTCCACTAAAGACTAATAATTACATCCTCCTAAATATTCAAATCTCTTGCCTTCTTTCTGTGATTGAGATTAAGAAACTGTAGAACCTTTTAACATATACTTCTATGTATCATATTCTTCTTTTTCTAGTTCCTTCAACCCAATGTAAGGGGGAGGATATTCTTCCGCTGTTTCTTTGTTAGCCAGTATATACTTGCAGGAAACTTTTGATTGATTGACGAACACGTCGTGAAATGAGAAAAGGGTGTATAAAACCAGCAATGTTGCCTTTAAACCAGAACTCTATCTCTATAATCTTCTGTGTTGCTGAATCTATATGACCGTAGAAATGCTGCTAGCTATTGGAGATGCGAATGGGCTCTCGGGGAGATTAAGAGACTGACTGCTGGAGAAAAGAAAACATAATAAAATCCAATCAGAAAAGCAATGAATTCATAACAGCAGCAATGCTTAGCTGATGTATGTTACATGCATGCATATGTACATAGATAATGGTGTGAGTCTACTACAAAAGGGCCTTTAAAAGTGAATCAGAGCTGACTGCCAGTTAAGATTCTGAAACAAAAAAGGCCAAACAGCTTAAGAGTCGGAGAGGTGATGATGCAGCAGCAGCAATCATCAACAAGGATTGATTTATTAGAAGAGAAATTCATTATAACTCTAATATTTAAACACTACGATCTGTTTCAAGATAAAAATGATTGAAGGGGTAATCATCGACGAGGGGAGGCAACAGAAATGACAGCAAGACTTAACTTACAGCACAAACAAAGGAGTCTCTACCTTAATTCATACCTCTCCTGGTCAGTGTGGGTGTCTGTATGCCTGGGTTTACCATCATCGCTAGCAGAGCCATTACTCAGAACATCCAACAGATAATTGAATCTCTCTGCAGATGGGAGATTTAATGGATCTGCATGAGCAAGGACTTGAATTAAAATAAGAACAAGAAATGCCTCAGGCAAACAAATTATCAAAAACCAAAACACTTGGCGGAGAAGCAAATGGAAAAAAACAACACACCATCCGAAACTCTTAACCCATCCATGTAGCCAAAGTAGGGCTGACTAATTGTAGATTTCCGTGCCAACTGCATCTCTGCAAGACGCATCCTCTCAAGTTCAAGGGAATGCTCTTGCTCTTCCATAAGCTGCTTCCTCAGTAACCTGGAGGTTTCACATCCTCTTGGCACTAAAAATAATCGCAAATTAGACAGCATAAAACTGTATAGCCATAATTAATTTTTTATACCAAAGTGAGCAACTGAATGGAAAGCATTGGCGACCAAGCAAAATTATATAGAGTAAGCACTACCGAGTAAAAAATTCACACCTTCAAGCTATATGTGGGTACATGTGGATTGTTGAATATCACAAACCAGACATTTCAGAAAAGTATTAGCATATTATAACAGATCCTACTCACTTGCATGAAGCTCAGATTCCATGTCAACATAGTGGGGAGAATAGCACAATTGAGGCTCAATTCTCTCTGGGAATCTCCTGCTGGACAATAGAAATTCACATGGAATACTGAATGAGTGAGAGACAGGAGTCACGACATTGAAACTGCAGATGATAAAGTCTCCGTTAATGGGAAAAAAATAAGGTCTATAAAGGCATATAGTTTCACCAATACATGCTGACATGAATACAAGCAATTTTGAACATATACAGTGAATTAATGCTGGCCAACTTTTGAAAACTGTAAGAAATATAAGCTGTAAGACCTGTCCTAGCAAGGTTTCTAACAAAGATCCTAAAACAATTTACAGCCCTGAAAAATTCTCTCAGATCTATCAACTTATCAAACTCTTTAATCTAAAGCAGGTTATTGACAGTGTACACAACAAGAACAGAAAACAAATTTACCTGTCATTAAGTTTTGATTTTTCCCTGTAAGGTTTCACAAGAACACGGGCCCCACAAACAAAATGCGGATTTCCTTTTGCCAAAATAATTTTCACCGTGTCTGCACTAATAAATGTTACGAACCCAAACATCCGTTTCTGTTGGCAGGGAATCCTCACATCTTCAACTGGACCAAAGGTACTACAAACAACACCCAACACAATAAAAGAACCTTTCGACAGTACAAAATCACTTACAAAGAAGCCTGCAACTCCCACCTAAGAAGAGTTCCAACATAGAATTACCTAAAGTAGGTGGAGACATCCTCTTCTGTAAAAGTGCTTTCAGCTGGAAAAGTTAGATATATCTGTCGCGAACCACTGACAATTGGACCAGGGTCACTTTTCTCATTCCGATTATCCATGTATTTTGCAGCATCTTCAGCCAAAATTACTGCATGTTGCCCATGAGGCCTGCAAAACATAAAATGCACCGGTTAAATATTCGTAGGCAAGAGATTGTTTATTCCAGTTCAGCAACCGATTGAAGGCCTAAAATTTGCATTGCACCTGTCAATCAACCGAATGCTGTTTTTCAAGCGAGCAAGAAGCTTTGTCAGACTATAACCAGCTTTACCATGTCTCTGGCTCTCAGTGAGGTACCCTTCTGCCTGAAGAACTTTTCCAAATTTCTCATAATATATCATAGGCAGGGAAGCAATCGAAACAGGATTCCCTCTTCTTGATTTTAGAATCTCAACTATTTCCAATTCTAGCTTCTCAAGTGACCTAGGCGAGAAAAATTGATCCTCATTGACAGCATCATTTCCATACATCTGAGATAAGCTTTCAGGTATGACTTGTCCATGGAAATACCTACAGCTACTTCCATGCTTGCAAAACCCCTTGTTAAAATAGTGACAAGTCTTAACCGGAACTTCAGGCAGGCTAGAAAATCTTCTACTTGCTCTAACACAATTTGCAGCATTGGGGTAGAAGTAATCGTTTGAAAATCCTGAAAGTCCACAATTTGCAGGATCAATTGGATCCTCTAGACCCAAAAAATGAGTTTGGTTTTGGAATTCAGCAGTAGAATCTGAGCAGCCTTGTAGAATGAAATCAGAACCATACTTGCTAGCTAGCTGAGGATCCCAACGAGGAGATGAAGCACCAAATTCTTTTGGTGATGAATAAGGCCTAGAGGAGACATGTGAGAAAGGACTGAAAACTGGGCTCTTGAGTGGTGAGATTGGAGATGGTGTTGACTTAGTGGCCAACTGATGTAGTTCGGCTTTGGCTTTGTAAATCATTTCATGAATCAAGTTGTCCGGACCCAGAGCCAATCTAACCATTTCATGATCCCCACGGTCTTGTAAAAGAAGATACCCTATAATCTTTGTAGCATTTTCTGGTTCCAGTATCTTGATTTTGTTGAACACTATTCTTGTATACTCTGAAAAATCCATCATCTATCTACCAAGCTGCAAACGGACCAAAAACAAAGAAGTTTAACACATAAAATAACTACTTTCCAAAAGGAATTCAAAAAACAGAAAAAAAAAAAAAAAAACAAAAGAATAATTCTCTCCTATTATAGTCTTTCAAATCACCAGAAGCAGAGCACTACAAATGGCAAAATATTTACCAGAAAAATGTCAGTAAGTCGCGAAAAGGAAAATCTTACATACTTGTCTAAGACAATATAAAAGGATTCAGAGATACGTCAAAACGCATAGAATCTTAATCCTTCCCGAAGAAAAAGTTGCAGATCTATAATACAGTTTACAGCATGCCTACAAATAGAATCAGCAAAAACACAACATCATTTCCTGTCAGAAGCTTCAAGAATAGAGACCCTATTCCACGAATCTGATATATGTGAGACACACTGGCACAGAAAAGAAATCACTGCAAAGTCTACTCCGTTTTCCCGTCCTTCTTGTTTACGCCAAACCATATATGGAAATCCATTAAAGAATTGAGGACAGACTGCAGCCCCCGAAAAGAGCAACAGTATATAATTTTTTCTCAAATCTGGAAAAGGAAATATGGAAAGAACATTTGGCCATTGAAACCACATGTTCAAAACACTATTCTTTCCAAAGAATCAAACACGATACCTTAAATCACCAACACGACAACATATTTTACCTCTTGAAAAGAAAAATCAATCCAGATTTAGAGAAAGAAAACACTGAACTAAAATACAAATCTTTTTTCAAAGAACAACATAGTACCATCATTGTATTTTATCGACGAACTCCAATGATACAACTTTTATTACAAACCAAAACAAATTTAAACTTTTCTAAGAGTTAGAAATTGCTCCAAACTCGAAACTTTTTTCTCCGGTTTTCGGAAACCCGGAACTAATAATCATCGGGACAATAAAGTAGGGAAAAAAAACTACAGTTTTTTCAGTCATTTGGTTCGAAACCCATAACCAACAACAACATATATCGAACGCAAGGGGAGAAAACAAACATATATTAAGCAAATCTTAAGCAAAAACCTGCAAAATGTTAACTCTCATTCAAGCAAAATCATGAACAGAAAATGACACTGCACAATTAAGACCGACTATGAAATAGGGAACACACACCACAGATGCAACACACCCAGCAAATCTATGTAGTCACTCGTACAGTGCAAACAGCAGTCAGAACTCAAACAACCAACAGAGATGGCCTTCTTCAAACACCATGTTTAAGTTTTAACTATCTCTCTCTCCTCTCTGACTCTCTCTCTGTCTACACACACTCAAGCCTTCATTATCCAGAAAAAAAGACATCATGTTTATCTCAAAAAAGCAAACTGACAGAAACGATGCATTTAAAGAGCACAACAAAATTTTAAATAAAATAATAATAATCACATTTTCCTTTTCTTTTCTTTTTCCGAAAAGTAATCAACTCTCAAAAGAAGAGGTAAATTTAAATAGTTTTTGTCAAGAACTTAATAAACAATGCTACAGGAAAAAAAAAAACTTACCGCGAGACTAACAGGGCCACTAGAGATTTTGATTTGAAATCCTTGTTTTAACTTTTCAAAACTACGTTCAGATTATATAATTCCATATAATTAAGGCTATATTTTTTGCTGAATTTTCGAAAGTGATCAGAACTGCATGGACTGCGTGAATGACATTAATAGCCTTTCTAGAAGTGAAGCTAATTTTTCCTTTTTCTTTTTTAATAGGAAAAAAATATTATGGAATAAAAAAATGATAATTCGGAAATTCCAATGTGCTAAATTTAGAACCCCCACCACAGATGTCGGCAAAATGTATCTCTTGAGTGGCACAAACGTGGATTTTCTTTTGTCTTTCAAGCAGTGGTCCTCCTCGGATCTGAACCGTTGGATCTTTCTCGAGATTTACTAACCTCTTATCTCACGCTTTGTGGGATGGGGACCATGCAGAGCACGTAAACCTTAGCACTTCACAAACCTTTATATAATAATAATAATTATTATTAATTTCTTTTTTTTGTTTCAATGATATTTATTTTTTATTTTTTATTTTGGTAAGTCCAAAACTCGAATACTACAAGCTCGAACGTGCAACTTTGTCTATATTTTTCTCTCCATGGGAGAAAGACAAGAGATAATACTATTTTGATAAATAAAAGATGCATTAATCATCATTACATGACAAACCACTTTCCATTTTCTCTCTATTTTCTTATGCTTGCGTATGGGACCCAACTCACTCATTTAATATACACATACAAATGTGGGACCCCAACGCTTTTTTATTTTTTATTTATTTTTTATTTATTATAATATGGCCCTATCTTGCTCATATCATAATGTTTTGGCAATCTTAAGATCACGTAGATTTACATAATGGCTCATAATTTAGTCAAATGGGTGTCCCTATCTTTGCTGTGGATATTCTCCATTTGATTTTTAATTTTTTATGCTAGCTAGCAAATAAAAAGCTTAAATTATGTTTATTTATTCTACCTTTTTTAGAAAAATATAGATATATAGAAATTCTTCTCAATCAGCAACTATTCGCCACTCCACACACTATATAAAAGTTATATAAGTGTAGAATATAGGAGTGAATAGTAGTTGATGCATAGCATTCTTTATAAATATAAATACATTTATTTATCCTTTAGAATTATCAAAACTCTATATGCTTAGCATTTTAGTTTCTTGGCGGGAGCGTTCCTACTAGCAAGCACATGATACTAATTTGGTAATTTGTTTTTTAGAAGAATAATTATTTAGAAAAATAAAAAAGTGATAAGTTCGTGGGGATGTATTGGTAATTAGAAATGATTATGGAAGTAGTTCGAGTAAATTGGGTAAGAAAGAATATAGGGGAGTGACCGGTTCAACCGGCTGGATTGGTGAAGTTTATCGGTCAACAAGGGGAAAAGATCTTTTCCGAGAGAGATTGATGGGTAAAATTAGTTCATGAAAAACACATGGGTAAATAGTAAATTACGGTTTTAACTTATTAGCTGATATGTGAGATAGAATCGGGCTTTCTGTTTGCTTTCTTAATTATTTTATTCTCAAATATAAAAAAATAACTCTATTTTTTATTAAATTATATACGCATAATCTTCTGTCATGATTTTTAATTTCAAAGTAGCTTTATTTTTTTATTACATTTCACTAAATTATATATTGGGTTGAGGAAATATGAAGCTTAATTTGAAGGAAACGATAAAAGAAATTGCTCTAGGTTGCACACTTTTGTTTTAATTAAGCCTTTTATTTTTTATAATTATTTTCTGGTTATGAAGTACCTTATATGCTAACCTATAATCATGCAGCACATAAATCTCTATAGCCAAAAGTATGAAAGCCTGATAGTATATGATCCGATTATTCAAATAAAAAATCTAAATTCGAAACGTTTCAATCATTGTATAAAAAATATATATCCATAAATCGGGATAATCCTAATAAAAATAGAAAATTTTGCTACACAACCTACCACAATCTATACTCTACATGTTTTTAAATTTTTTAATATTTTTTTAAATTTATTTTTAAATTTATTCTTTTTAAATTATTTCAAAATTTATATTCATTATTCATATAATAAATATTTGATAAAAAAATATGATGTGTGGAGATTGTATGAATAATAAGAAGTTTTTAAGATTTTTTGTTACAAAAATCTTTACAACAAAAAAAATATATAATTATTTTTTCTATTTTCTTTTTAATAAATTTATTTTTTCTATTTTGGTTAGCAGTAGTACTCATGTCCCAAGAGATAGACAGCTGACAACTTGATAAGCGTCGACATTTGCATGCAAGTTGGCCGTACTTGGCCTTTCTATTGTCTTTTAACAAGCGGTGCCATGCCCTAGATTGTGAAATTATAAATAGCGGTGCCACACATTAATATTTATTTTATTTATTTATATTTTTTGCTAACGTCTACTTATCCAATAATGAATTATTAAAACTCCTTTCGTAAAAAAATAAAAAGAAAAAAAAATCCTACATGGTTGTCAGTCTTTGTCTCAGTTTTTTTTCTATTTATTAGTTTCCTATTAATTAGTAAAAAAGTCATTTTCATTTGTTAAGATAGAATTCTCCTTTATCATCATTAATATATTATACAACAGCGATGAAGTAGTAGCAATATTACATATTAACGAGAAATGTTATATGGAAGTCATATGTCACACATATTGATCATTTAGTAAATATGTAATTTGTCTTTTTTATCATTATATTTAAACACACATATATTTAAACATTAAGATTGAATAATAAAAATAACAAATTACGTATTAATTAAACGAAAGTATATGGCTTAAAATGTACATATAATTACTTAGGCCTCGTTTGTTTTTAGAGATGAGATGAGTTGAGATTAAAGTTAAAAAATTAAATAAAGTATTGTTAGAATATATTTTTTAATATTATTTTTATTTTGGGATTTGAAAAAATTGAATTGTTTATTTTATTTTGTATTGGATTTTGGAAAAGTTGTAATGATTAGATGAGAGAAGATAAGATGGATTTGAAAAAGTTGAATTATTTATTTTATTTTGTATTGAAATTTGAAAAAGTGTAATAATGAAATTGAGATAAGATGAGATGTTTTTGAAAACAAACAAGGCTTTAATGAGTAAAGCTTCCCCTCTACCTTCTTCCCATATACACCACACGAAATGGTGATTTGACTTTTATTTTTTAACTAAACGTTGCGTTTAGTTTTACAACTAACTCATACCATACCCAAATCAAAGTAGAGCAGGGTGGATTTCGAATTTGGTTTCCCTCCCCCTCCGGTTCTTCCTCTGCCAGCCTTCACCGCCACCGTCTGGTATCTCCAACGAGAAAGCTCCGACTGACCAACGGAACCCAACCACAACCGACAGCTCACACATGTTTTCTCTTTCTTTTTTATTCCTGAAAAATCTAATTTTTTTTCAGTTTTTCTTATGCCATGTAAGTTTCTTTCAAGCATCCATGGTTGAAGACAAAATGATGGTTATAGGCCTTCATATCAGTGCCTGGATAAAGTTTTATTTATTTATTTTTTTTTTATTAAGCACCAAAAATCTTAGCTATGGAAGTTTGAGTTTTTTTTTTTGCTTTTGTATATTTTGTCTACTTCCTATTGAACATGGAGACCTCCAAAATCGAAATTTTCAACTCATTGCAGCAAAAGAAAATTAGAATGACTTAGCTTTCCATTCATCATTGTAACTTTTTCATATATTAAGAATGGTGCATAGCAGAGCCAAGACGCTAGAGGAAATAGTAAAAACAGAGTGCTCAAGCTTGTGGAGAGACTGAAAAACTATCTGCATGTATTCATGATTCCTACTCTATATATATATATTACAAGAATGAATCAATGTAAGACAAAAATGAATAAAGAATATTCTGCCAGCGTACACTAACAAACCTAACAGAATTGGAGTGCATGTATTATTCTTCTTTACAGTTGTCTGGTGGAACCGTAGGTAACTTAGTGTGTAGTTCTTCTTTTTGTGGTGTATTCAATAGCCCCCCACAAGATGGAGAGTAAATGTTGATTACTCCCATCTTGAGCAATAATCAAGTGAAGGCAGGAGAGTGAATAGGCTTGGTAAGAAGATCTGCCAGTTGAGAAGAGGAGGGAACATGAGCTGTGGCAATCTTTCCAGCTGATATTTGGTCTCGAACGAGGTGACAGTC